>CM008341.1:16120826-16135932 GCA_002525835.2 Ipomoea batatas | reverse complement strand
TTTTTTGCTTTTTTTGTTTTTTCAAACATGGCTGCCCAAAACATGGAAAGATTCAATATAATTTACTCTTTTACCAGCTATTGTCTCTCCGTATTTTATTCCAAATAGATATAGCCCCATTGGTGGAGCTCGATTATTGCATAACAAATAATCCAATTGGATTAATATTTGATGCACCGTCCATGTATAAAATTATAAATGCTATACACCAGCGGTAAAAGAAAGGATGTCACATCATTAACAAACAAAGTCAATATTAATTGGGTCATTTTTTACAAAATATCTATGATTTGTATTTTATTAGGAAATTTTTTATTTCTCAGTATAGAAATATATTTACTTTCCTAAACATATTTATTACTTAATTGTCATATATTTAATTTCCTACACATTTTAAATTATTAGATACATTCTTAATTGTTCCCAATTACATACAGTATTATTCCCCCTCCCTTACGCAGTCACGCTCCAAAAATATTAGATACAGTATTATTATTTGTTTATTAATAGTATAATTAAATATAAATTGAATTATATATTTCTTCAAAAAATAAATTGAATTATATATAATTATATTATAATCAAATATTATAATCAAGTTTAGTAAAATATTTAATTATACTATTAATAAATACATAATCATAATTAAATTCATAATATAATTAAATATATTACTAAACAAGGTCGTCAATAACATATATCAATTAATTTTAATTATGATTGTTGATTTATTAATAATATAATTAAAGATTTTACTAAACAGAGTCGTCATTTATTAATTATCAGTTGATTTTAATGTGATTATGTATTCTTTTGAGGAATGTAGTTATTAAGAGTTAATTATATTTTTTGTCCTAGATTTATAGGTGATAATTCACTTTTAGTCCTTCTTTTTTCAAAACGTTCCTTTTTGGTCATAGTATTATTGTGGCATAACCATTTTTTGTCCTCTGTCAACAAAATCGTTGAAATGTCGTTAAATAAAAGGACATTTTGATCTTTTTTATACAAAGTGGGTTGACCCCTTATACTTTTATTTTTTATTTTTTATTTTTTTGAAAAAATTTCATAATTGAAAACTTAAACGCACTTGTATTTTACGAAAATTAAACGATTTTGGTAATGGAGGACCAAAAACGGTTATGCCGCAATAATACTGTGACCAAAAGGGAATGCTTTGAAAAAACAAAGACTAAAAGTGGATTGCTACATATAAATCTAAGACAAAAAATGGAATTAACTATATTTATTAATAATATAATTAAATATCTTACGAAACATAGTTGATTATATAATAATATGATTAAATATTTCACTAAACAACCTTGTCGTTTATAGCCAAGGACCTTGTAGTCCAGTGGCATCAAACCCTTCCCTTTATAAGGGAGGTGGTGGGTTTGAGCCTCAGTGGGGGCAATATTGACTCTTGTGCTTCAATAGGTTGAGAAAGTAGTTATGATCTCTGCATTGTAATAGAGTTAGTAGTATTCAAAAAAAAAAAAAAAAAACCTTGTCGTTTATATGGAGTAGTTATTAATAGATTTTAATTATAATTATTGATTTATTAATAATATAATTAACTATTTTACTAAACATATTTGATTATAATATAATTATATATAATCCAATTTATATTTAGTAAAATATTTAATTATATCACTAATAAACAAATAATAATACTGTATCTTTTTTTTTTTTGGAGCGTGAGGGAGGAGGAATACTATTGTATGTAATTGGGAATAATTAAGAATGTATCTAATAATTTAAAATGTGTAGGAAATTAAATATATAAACATTAAGTAATAAATATATTTAGGAAAATAGATATAGTTTGTTAATTAGAAATAAAAGAGTTTTATAATAAAATACATATCTCATATAGTTTGCAAAAAGGACCCGATTAATATTGACTTTGTTTTTTTAATGATGTGGCATATCTCCTTCACCGCCGGTGCATAGCATTTATACATCGGCGGTGCATCAAATATTAATCCAATCGGAATGAATTTTCATGTGACATCAAAAATATAATAATAATAATAATAATAATAATAATAATAATTATTATTATTATTATTATTATAATAAAGTGCAATAATTATTCAATTAATATATTGTACGAATTTTACAAATGGAATTTTCTTAAATATTTTATTTGTTTTTTCACGAGTTTTATTTCAAAACTCTTTTTTATTTATTACCTTTTTAATAGTTATTTTGAGATTTTCTTAAATGTTTTTATAGGGAAAAAATTGATATTATTGTTATATCAGTCTATGTTGAAAAATTAAAAACACATTTGACATCATTTGTTTTGACCAAAAAAAAAAGGGTTTATAATACTGTTGGAGTTATAAGATATCTGGCAATCAATTAAATGAGACCATATTCAAAGCTATGCCTTCAATGATAAGTTGAATCCTTGTCACATATTACAACTACATGCACAAATACGGGGCCTCACACTAAATTTATAATGTGTTTATTAAGCATATAAATTCTCTATTTTTTAAATAAATGAAAACGAAAACATAAAATATGTTATACATTTTTTTCCAATTTAAAAACAATAAATGAATATTGGAAAAGTGTAATAAACACGTAGAACATTAACATCTCAATATGACTGTCATTTTACTATTATTATTATTTTTTTCTATAAGCATACTTGGTGTCACCTAAATGCAGATAAATAACATTTTTTGACATATAGTTATCATCTCTAATTATAACTACTCCTCCGTAATATTTTATCCTAACACGGTATTCATTATCCATCAAACACGAAACAAATTTAGCAGACTTTTATTTGTAGATTGACTCTTTTGTAAATTGATATGTGAGATGGATTGGGTCAAGATGAAAATATAATAATAATACTAATAAAGATTAACGTGTTTGTTACATATAAAGGAAAGCATAATATGTTGAAGAAAAATGTAATATTTTAAATTAAAAGAGCATTTTTAATGTAAAAATATTACATTTTTTTAAAGTATTATGTTTTAAGCTAAGTAACAAACGTGCTATTCGTTATTAGTATTACATTTTTCGATCTGTATAAATATTAAATTTTCATCTTTACATGGTTCGTTTCATAATAATTTTTGCCTTATTTTTTTTTTAGGAAGGATGAGGGATCATAGCTATGTTACAGGAAAACTCTCAAAAGATGAGTGTTGTTGTGTTCCTCAGCTTCCACAATTTATGAAAAGTTCATAAACATTTTAATTAATTTTTGAAAATTCTAAAAATATTTTTAAAAATTTAAAAAGTAAAATTTGAGAATCCATGAAATATAACTAAATCTAGTATTCAGATTTTGATTTAATGATATTTCAGTTTGGTTTAAAAAAAAAAAAAAAAAAAAAAAAAAAAAAAAAAAAAAAAAAAAAACTCAATCTAGTATAATATGGTGTGAAAGGGATAAGTACAAGTACAGGGTTGATGCGGAACATGGCTTCGTCGTTTAGTCACCGCCTCTTCCATTTATTTTGCTGTCTTGCTTTCCAAATTCCAATCCGCATTCCATTACTGGGCACAAGTGCGGAAGCGGACAGCTCTTTATGGGAAGCTTCCGACGCGTGGATTTCATTACTAATAATTTTTTTTTCTCGTTGGTTGAAAAAACTAGTTTACGAACCAGCATTTTTCTACGTTATTATTAATTAATTCTCGTTATTGTTTGGATCTCTCACCTAACGCTTTCTAATTTCCATGCTTCACCTTGACGGGACTGTGGGAATAATTGCATGTTGGAATTCGGTACTTTATTTGTACAGTACAGTGAAATTCTAGAGATTTCCTTCATTGCCGTTCTAGCATTTTTTTTCTTTTCTTTTTTGGAGTAATCAAAGTATATTATATTGGCCAATGAACTTGTGGTCTAGTGGCATCTGGTGTTTCGGTAAACACTCCCACAAAAATAATGGGGGTTGGGTTTGAGTCTCAGTGGAGGCAACTGTTGACTCATTGTGCTTTGAGTCAGTAGTACTAAAAAAAAAGTATATTATATTGTTGTGGTCTTCATATACCAACTCGATCAACTTTTAATCCATGAGATGGGCGTACAAGTTAAAGGAGATTGGCCAACCAAGCTAGCCTACAATAAAACCTACATTTTAATTGATTTATTTATATTTTAGAAGCAACCGTGGCAAATGAAAAAGTCCAAAATCCATTGCATAACCTTGAGGTCAAGTGGGCTAAAATTCGATTTGTCCACACATATATATAATGATTTTTAATAGACCGGACTCACTATAAACTTAAGTTGATATAAGAAAATTGGTCTAAAAAAATAGTAAACCATAACATAAGAGTACAAGGGTCCAAATCCTTAAAATATTGTACGGCCTTCCCCAATAGTGTGTTTAGGTTGGATTTGGAACAGTAAAACCCAATGCTTTTAATTTTTAACAAATGGGAAGGAATGTTTTTTTGGGGGGCTCTTTCTCCTGCAAATTGGAGTTTTTTGCAGGTTAGGGTGGGCCCCACTGGAAAAGGGTGTTGCGCCACTGCACGCACCCACCTGGGCGCGTATTTATCTTTTTTTTTTCTTTCTTTCTTTCTTTCTTTCAGTTTTTTGTTTTGTTTTTCTCTTTTATTTTTTTATCCACCACCATCTTCTCTTTCCTAATCACACTTACAAATTTCTCAAAAACCACACCAAAGTTTAACTATTGAGGAAGGCCTAAGTGTCTATAAATAGAATAAATAAAATAATGAAGTAATATAGACAAAAATGACCCAACTTACAGACCAATGACTCATTGAGAAGCTAGTTGAAAGTTGCCAACCAATAAGCTAGACTAGCTTACGACCAATAACACAATAGGCGAATAAGTCATAAGATGGAAGAGCTAATGATGATGTCTTGAACCTCCCCCGCCCCCTTTCCCCTCCTCTCCAGGTAATGAGTTAAGACTAGTGGACCAGGGTGCCTGGAAAACCACAACCACCTGCATACCCTTGTCGACCCCCACACTTCTCACTAGTCTGCCACACCTCGCAAGAAAATCGGAAGACCTCAATTGCCCACCAACCAAACAACCAAATCACATTGCCCATAGGCAAAAAACCTTGATAAGCAATATTTTGGCTTGGCGGTGCACATCATTTAAACTCACTTTGAGTGTATCTTAATGAGGTTGAGATGAAAATTGCTCCTAATTGACCTTTTTGTTGTTGTGGGTAAGGATGATTAGGCAAATACGAGAATAGACAATGAATAAAACATTTTGCAGGTGAAAAGGAGGCGATGCAACACAAAAATGAAGGCATTAGGGTACAACGCAAGTTGAATGGCTGAACAGAGCAAAGGAAAAGCCATACAACACTCACGGTCACATTCTCAATCGCGAGCATCACGTGAAAGGTGTGGGCATTTCTTTGAACCCTGAGCTCATGAGTGTCAATGTGAGGCCAAAAATTAGAAAGTTATTTATGGTCTTCATGGTTGACCTCAAGCCCGTGAGGTGCTAGATCAGCTTGCAGAAGTTTGAATGCACACTAACGCTCATGCCTATAAGCATCAGGGTGACCTCGAACATCCGCAAGTTGAGCTCGGAGCTTAGGGTGGACCTCATGAGTCATGACTATGAGGTCCACTATATATTTTCTTATTTTCTTCAGTAGTAATAATATATATATACACATTATATATATTGGAGTTATATGTTAGTTATTTCCTAAAATATATATATAAAATTTATAAAAATATTTTACATTATTATTATTATTATTTACAATAATTTAAATATCTAAAATCTAAATAAATTTAAAATTTTAATATTTGACACCTATTTTTTGCGCATCGCACATAAAAAAACTAGTGTGTGTGTGTGTGTGTGTGTATATATATATATATTTAAAAACATAATAAGTATCAATCCAGGTTATACCCCTGGTTTATGTCCGTTTTTTCCGTTAAGTTTTGTTGTACCTTATGCTATAAAACTTGTACTACATAATTTTTTGGACAAAAATGTCCCTACCGTTATAACTTCTATTATCATTTCACATTATAGTTACCATGCGCATGCACACACGATATTTTTTCTTACATTCTTCAATGGTAAGTTTGAATTTATTTAGATTTTAATTAAATATTACCATAGTTATATTTAGAAATTTATCATTTCTATAATTCATACTTCAATAATATTAATATGAATTCTACAATTATAAATAAATATTATATATATATATATATATATATATATATATATATATATAGGTACGCACTATTATTTTAAAAAAATATTAATATTATAAATGTTCAACAGCATAATGTATTTGCAGTTGAATTGAGACACGATTTTCAGATATCAATTTGTGAAAGTTGTTGAATTGAGATATTAGAAATCAAGTATTATATATATCTGTTTAAAAAAAAAAGTATTATATATATCTATATATGAATATGAATTTATAAGGGATATATCTCTAATTAGAAAAAGACTACATTTAAACAAATTTTATTCATTTTCAAAGAAAAAAAGTTGTAATATAGCGTTGAGTACCCTTAAAATTACAGTGGAATATATTCATCACAATGAATTTGAATTTCTTGTGTTAATTTTAAATACATACACAACAAAAATTTTACTCAAATATTTATGAAACTTCGACAACTAAAAAAAACGCATTATATTTATTTCAAAACGATTTACTAATTGGGTTTAAATATTGGGCATAAGTCTTCGTGCAAAGCGCAAAGAAAAAACTAGTATATATATAGGATCGAAAATGATATTATTATTGTTTTTTTTCATACAACACCCAATATTTTCGAGTAATCCACTTATACATACCCACTATCCTGCTGGTTTTGCTTAATAATCAAATCCTAGGCTCCTAGCTTCAATTGCTATAGCCTACAAGTATGACATTGGCCTGGCCTTTAATTACTATTGTTAATTCAATTATAAAATGCTTCAACCGGCAGCAAATCCTGATCATACTTTAATCCTCCCATTTGCATTGCTTTCATCGTGTTCAACAAACAATTCAAGTACACCCGCGGCGGTTCCCTCTAATGGACAAAGCAGTCTTCTATACTTTAATTCCTTAATTAATTATTTACTTTTCATTCCATTTCTCTGTTAATTGTAAAGACCCTCAAGATTGACTGTTGATGTAATAGTTCACCTTTTTTTTTCTTTTTAAATTTTTACAATCGCATTTATTTATATATATTTTATTTGTAGAATACATGTGTAACATGTGTACATTATTATAATTTAAAGCCACTCTTTAATAGAAATCTCATCATATATATTTTATATGTTTACTTTAATTCCATTTGACCTATATGCAAGGGGATTAAAATGTCGATCTTGACTCAATTAAAAAGAGCTTGAAATTTTAAATATGAAATTGTAAAATCGAACCTATGTACATGTAGCAGCAATATCTTTGAACAACATATACGTGTCTCAAAAATGATATTAATAAGCGCATAATTAAGTCTAATGGCGCAATTACAAATTTGCACCTTAATTGAAACAAAAAAAACCTCTAACAAAACTCTTTAGAAAAAAAAATTAAACTAAAGTAAAAGGTAATAAATTAAACCAATCATAGTTGATGTAACTTCTATATGGATTTAGGTTACTTAGGGCAATATTTCAAAGACTTCAATTTTTTGGATGATTTTTTTACCGACAAGTAGGAAAGAGAGGGAAGAGACCATTTAAATGCTCAGCTGAGCACGATAGGTGCACGAAACAAACATTTAATGAGCCCCACCAAAATTTTACATTTACAAAAGGGAAAATTTTGAAAAATTCTCGTACTTGTTTGATTGTAATGAAGTTGGCAAGGCCCCATTTATAGAATATCGCATTAGAAAAAAATTAATTATTAAGAATATTAGAATTTTATTATTTGAATGAAAAAAATTTTCAGACATTTTACATTTAAAATTTAACATTTAAAAATAAAAACAAACATTTAAGTGCTCGCACGATAGGTGCACGAAACAAACATTTAATGAGCCCCACCAAAATTTTACATTTACAAAAGGAAAAATTTTGAAAAATTCTCGTACTTGTTTGATTGTAATGAAGTTGGCAAGGCCCCATTTATAGAATATCGCTTTGGAAAAAAATTAATTATTACGAATATTATAATTTTATTATTTTAATGGAAAAAATTTTCACACATTTTACATTTATGTCGTTATGTCAGAAAAGTAAATATTAGTCAATTTTGAATGAAATTACATATATATTTGCATATTGCATTTAGGACAAAAAGGCTTACCTCGAACCGGGTGGCCGGCTTCATCACATCGACGACGAGACTACAACAAGGGGCGGTCGGACATTGCGGCGACGACGACAACGGAGACAGATGGAGCAGCAACCGGCTCAACGTGCATATGGAGGAGGTGGATGGCAATCACAGCTGAAGAGAGATGGTGAAACGGCGAGATATTTCTGAAGGGAAACCCACTTGTGAAACCCAACCCTACTGTGGAATAAAAATATAAAAAAAATAAAAATAAAAAACAACTGTAAAAAATCCCGCTGCCATAAATACAACCCCCAAATATCTGGTCTAATAGTGGATAATTCAAAAAAAAATTTCCCTTTAATCTACACCACTGATCTCACCATTTAAATTTCCCATAACTGCGCACACAGACTCATATAATAATGACTAATTTGAACAGTAGTATATATATATATATATATATATATATATATATATAACCATTGAATAATCCCATCCTAATTTTTTAATTTTAAAAAAAATCATCCAAAAAATTCCTATTGGACTTGCTCTTGCATGTATTCTATGTGTATATTTTTAGTAATTGACCATATATTCATTGTCAATTTCGCCCTATTTAACTAGTTTCGAGGTAAGAAAACAATGTCCTCGAAAATAAACTTTGAAATTGAAAGTTGAAGACGGATAAGTTTCTCTCTGGATGATAGAAGTTACGGAAACTCTGCCCGAATCAGGTTCGGCGACGGCGACCGCCCAGTCACCGTCGGCCAACACATCCCAGGAACGTAATTCGAAGAAATCAAAGAGAGCACGCGAACCAACTGAGCTGCATTCGACCTCACCAGTTGACGGCATAGTCCAAGAAACCCCAGTTTCAGCCGGCCTCAAGTCACCGGAGTCCGCCCAATGGCGAACTCCAGTCGAGACTCCCAACAACGCTTGGGGGAGAAAACTTAACTATGATCCCTTGGAAAAAGAGGTGGTCTCAGATGAAGAGCCGATGGAGGAAATCGACCCAGACCCAAATTGCCCTGTTATTCCTGTATCAAAAGAAGAGAAAGAGCGCCTTCGCCGACCATGGCGGAGAACCCTAATCGTCAAAGTTCTTGGACGCAAGGTCAGCTATTCGTACCTATTTCAGAGACTCCAGAGGATGTGGAAGCCTGATGCCAACTTCGACCTCATCGCAATTGACCAAGATTACTTCTTGGCAAGGTTCGATTCTCTACGCGATTACGAATTCGCAAAATACGAAGGACCATGGATCATCTTGGGGCACTATCTGACAGTCCAAGAATGGGAGCCGAATTTCTTTCCCCACAAGAACAAACTGAACAAGCTCTTGGTTTGGGTAAGATTCCCGACTCTCCCTATTGAATATTTTGATGATGAATTCCTTGCAAAAATAGGGAGAAATATTGGTCGGCCAGTGAAGGTCGACACAACTACCAGTTTGATCTCCATAGGAAAATTTGCAAGAATTTGTGTTGAGGTAGATGTGACCAAACCCTTGCTGGCGAAATTTACGGTGGGTGGAGAAGTTGTACCCATTGAGTACGAGGGAATACAAATGGTGTGCTTTAGCTGTGGTATCTATGGACATAGACAAGGCCAATGTAGACCAGATAATCAAAATGAGGGGGCCAATACAACAGAGGTGAACCCAGATAGGGGACAGAACAACGATCCTGTGGCTCCAAATGACCAGCCAGTGGTTCATAAAGTTAGCAAACCTACTAGAGACCTTAAGCAGAATTTCGGGGACTGGATGCTTGTCGCAAGGAAAGAAAGGAGAGGCCAACGAAGGGGAGGTATCCCACCTACGGGCACTCCTCCAAATGGCCGCAACCAAAGTCCACCCGCGAACACTGGCGGGAGAGTCACTCTTGCAAATTCCAGATTTGCCATCTTGGACGGGCTGAACGATAATGATGGCGAAACTCAAGTTACTCCTAGAACCAACATGGTGGCGGACCAATCTTTCCAAAAGAAACTGCCAACAATAAGGACGACACAAACGCAACAAGCTCCAATGATCCAAAGTCAGACTCCCTACCAGGCTCCGAATAGACAACCTAACACGGCAAATCGGGGTAATCAAAGGGGGAGAGGCGGTAGAGGAGGAGCCCCGAGAAGGGCAGCAGCAGAAACAGAACACACGGTTGTTAGGGGACGCAATTATGGCAAACAAATCTCTACCACGGTTGTTCACCATCAGACCGACATCCCGGAGTCATCGTGCAGGAATGACATGGACTTCGAACTCCTCGGTGATCCACCCGACATCCCCAGAGTTTTTGCAAATAGACCGGTCGACCATGACGAACATATGTTTGATGACGGTGGTCAATTCGACCAAGGGCCTCTGGCTCACGGCCTCCAGTGCTCCTGAGCACTGCGGTTTGTTTTTTTCCCTTCATATTTATGATCTGCTTCACTTGGAATTGTCAGGGTGCTGCTTCCAAATCGTTCAAGCGCACCCTATCTTATTTTTGTCGTAAATTTCACCCTGATGTGGTTTGTCTTTTTGAGCCAAAAGTTTCAGGCACACATGCTAATAGGATTTGCAGCAGCTTTGGTTTCGAAGACTGGGTTCGAGTAGAAGCGGTTGGGTTCTCCGGTGGCATATGGGTATTTTGGAAACCCCTTATTCACATACAAATTCTATGTACCCACCCCCAATTTATTTGCATGCAGGTTAAAGATGGTCTATCTCCACCCTGGGTGCTTTCTGCAGTATATGGTAGCCCAAACCTCCCTTTGCGCAAGAAATTATTCACTGACCTGTCTACTAACATTTTTGACTCCCACTCCTGCTGGCTTATTTGTGGAGATTTTAACTCCGTTACCAATAGGGATGAAGTTAGTAATTCTGAGAGCTTCAGTTCATCTAGATGTGCAGATTTTGTAGATTGGATCTCTAGGGAAGGCCTAATTGATCTAGGGTTTGAAGGGCCAAAATTCACATGGACAAGAGGCGAAAATACGGCATCATACAAAGCCGCCAGACTTGACCGGGCCTTATGCAACGGCGAATGGAAATTGAGGTTCCCTAACGCAAGAGTTGAGCATCTCCCAAGGTTAAACTCGGACCACACACCGCTGTTAATCTCCTGTAACCCGACCACAACCTCATACGAGTGCAAAAAATTCAGATTCAATTTCGCTTGGACAACCCATAAGGACTTCCTCAGCTGCGTCCGTGACTCATGGTTACCTAATAGAGACCTGGAAGCTAATAAGGAGGCAATGGCAGTCGCACTAACAGAATGGAACAAGAGAAGCTTTGGAAACATTTTTCAGAGAAAGAAACGACTTTTGGCCAGGCTACAAGGAATTCAAACTCACCTATCGCGCCATGTTAGACAGGATCTTATCAATCTTGAAAAGAAACTGAGCAAGGAACTGGAAATTACACTTCACCAAGAAGAGCTGGTCTGGTTCCAGCGATCAAGAGCAGAATGGATCGCATCCGGGGATCGTAATACGAAATTTTACCACATGGCGACCTTAGTAAAAAGCAGTAAAGCAAGAGTGAATGCATTGACAACAGATGAAGGCCAAAGGATCACTGAGGAATCTCTATTAATGGAGCATGTCAGAAGCTACTTTACCAACCTCTTCTCTGAACCTCAGTCTGATTTCAACCACCCTCAAATGCAAGGCAGCTTTCCAGAACTAGATCCACATGAATGGCAACAAATCAATCGCCCCTTCCAACCAGAAGAAATCAAACAAGCCTTATTCGAGATGGATGCCTGCAAATCCCCAGGCCCTGACGGATTTACAGCAGGGTTCTTTCAGAAATCCTGGGAGGTTGTAGGTGACAGCCTTGTTAAGTTCGCACTGGACTTCTTTGCAGTAGGAAAGTTACACCCTGGTTGCAACGATACAGTGATCACCCTCATTCCGAAAGTCTCTTGCCCTGAATCCGTGAAACAGTTACGGCCTATAGGATTATGCAACATCACGTACAAGATCCTAACAAAGACTATGGCCAATCGTCTCAGAGAAGCTTCAAAGAAACTAATAGGTCCGAATCAAACTAGCTTCGTACCCGGCAGACAGATCTCAGACAATATTATCGTGCTGCAAGAAGTATTGAATTCAATGAATGTAAGAAAAGCAACTACAGGTTGGATTATCATGAAGGTGGACTTGGAGAAAGCTTATGACAAGCTAGATTGGAGATTTATCGAGGAGACTTTAACAAGTATAGGCTTTAATGAGGTTTGGAGAAGAAACTTAATGGAGTGTATTACCACACCAAGAATGGCCATTAACTGGAACAGGAAAACCTCACAATGGTTTCTTCCGAAGCGGGGAATCAGACAGGGAGATCCTATTTCACCCCTACTTTTTATTTTATGCATTGAAAGACTCGGTCATCTTATTAATACCTCTGTACAAAACGGTAATTGGAGAGGTATCAAACTGAGTAGACAAGGACCTCACCTATCTCATCTCTTTTTTGCAGACGACATGATCCTGTTTGGAGAAGCTACAATCACGCAAGCTGAGGAAATGATCCGCTGTCTGAACACATTTTGCGAACAGTCTGGTCAACGAGTTAACACTCTGAAATCTTCCCTACTATTCTCCAAGAATACACACCCAGATCTACAACAAAGAATAATGAATCTTACAGGAATACCTAGAGTGGAGGATTTGGGGAAATACCTTGGGGTTCCCTCAATTCACGGAAGACTTAAGAAAGCAACATACTCAGATCTCATTGACAGAATCCAAGGCAAACTTGCCGGTTGGAAATCCAGGACACTCACAATGGCGGGCAGAATAGTTCTTGCCCAATCAGTCCTATCTTCCATGCCTTACTACACGATGCAATCAACTTTTCTGCCCAAAGGAGTAGTCACAACGATCGAAAAACTCATCCGAAATTTCATTTGGGGAAGCTCACCAGATCAAAGGAGATGCCACCTATTGAGCTGGGAAACTATCACCAAACCCAAGGAAGGCGGGGGCCTAGGACTTCGCAGACTCGAAGAAATGAACGAGGCCTTCATTGCAAAACTGGGCTGGCGTTTAATACAAAAAGAAAATTGTTTGTGGACACAAGTTCTCAAAGCCAAATACGCTATCTCCTCGGAGGACTGTGCTACATGGAGGGCGAAACCTAGAATGTCAAACATCTGGAAAGGCATCCTGAGATCAGTTCCAATTCTGAGGAAAGGCATGGTAACGCTAGTCAGAAATGGCAAAGGCACATCATTCTGGTTGGACAAGTGGATGGGAGAAGGTCCGTTAATTGACCGCGCAACTTCCACGATTCCTCCCTCCGAAATCTATAAAACAGTGGATCAATACTGGAATCAAGACAGTACTTGGAATGTGACTGCTCTACAACAATTTCTCCCGGTGGACATACTAGACGAACTAACGGCCATTATACTCTTCGACGAACCAGGGTCTCAAGACCAAGCTGTTTGGAGCAAAGAGCCGTCGGGATCCTTTTCAGTTCGAACTGCCTACGACTGTGCAGCCGAGAATTCCCCCTCACCCGAAGCAGCGAAATGGAATGCTATTTGGAAGTTGAAGTTACCCAGCCGAATCAAAGTCTTCCTGTGGCTAAGCCGTCATGAGAGAATTATGACCAACAAACAAAGGATGAAAAGAGGGTTTGCAACCTGTGATAAATGTTGGTGTTGCAAGGATGTTAGCGAAGATATCGAGCACACTCTGCGTAGATGCCCTGCAGCTGATGAAGTTTGGAGAAGAGTCCTCCCAGATTTTTACTGGAGAACTAGGCATCTACCCTTCCAAAGCTGGCTAGACAATGGAATTGCGAACAAAGGAAATGGGCGGAAACCGGAAGCTGACAACTCCCTATTCGCTCTTGCGCTGTGGTGGATATGGAAGTGGAGAAACGAAGCAATCTTCACCAACACACTCTACCATCTCCAATCTAAAGTCTTGTGGATTAACACCCAAATGGAGCGAGTCACCGATGCTTTTTTAAGGTCTAAACTTTATATGGGATCAGAACCCACTTACCAATGGGAGAGTAGAAGCTGGACTAAACCTGAGCCGGGGATGGTCAAGATAAACTTTGATGGATCATTGGATCCTCACACCAAAAGGGCAGGATGTGGAGGAGTCGTTAGAGATTCCTCAGGCAACTGGTTATACGGATTTACCAACAATATAGGATCTTGTGCTCCAGACCAGGCCGAAGCATGGGGACTGCTTAGAAGCATACAAGCAGCAGTCCACATGGGTTATAGAAACATTATAGTCGAGGGTGACTCAAAGGAGGTTATTGATGCCATGAGTAACTCATCAAACACGACCAGCTCAATTGGTAATATCCTCAAGGCATGCAGGCAAGAATTAAGACAAATAGAAACATGGAAGTTAGAGCTAATCCCTCGCGAGATCAACACAGTGGCCGACCAACTCGCTAAATCTTCAAGATTATATCCCAAAGGACTGCACTTGCTCTCTCATCCGCCAGTAGATGTTTTACGGTTTCTAGAATTTGACAGAATAGGTTGCCCAGTATGGCGTCTCATGTATAACATTAGCTAGTTTGTTTGGGTTTCCCCCTTCCGTAATAATAAAAAAAAAAAAACTAGTTTCGAGGTGGGTTTAGTTAAAAAAAAAACATCAACTTTAACAATGTTTATTCTAATACTAGTTTTATACGTGCATTGCGCGAATGAGTTAATGCCCAATGTTTATATTTAAATAAATAATTGAAAGTATATCAATGCAAGATTATATAGGAGAAATTTATACAAGGGTAATTGAATGTCGGATTTTTTTATTTAAATATCTAACTCAAAGTATATGAATCCAAGATAATATAGAAAATTCATTATAATTATTACTAATTTAACCTTAC
>CM008341.1:16099645-16119535 GCA_002525835.2 Ipomoea batatas | reverse complement strand
TCTTAATCTCCTCGATTTGTTTCATACTGTCGCTGGAGAAAGACTTATGATTGATTGGACCAACTAAGTTAGCCGGGGCTTCTCTTTTGTGATTTCAATCTTGGGAAAGTGATGGGGCGGAAGCCAGTAGGACATAAATTGGATGATCGAGTGTAATTAAGAGTTTACCGACCAAACATGTGAGAAATTGATAATTAATTAGTTATATTTAATGTGGATTATTAGGAACTGAAAGCAGCTGATGGTGGGAACAATCACTGTCTTAATTGGTGGGAGGGAAACAGGAGTTTGTGTAGAAGAGAGGTTTAATTAAGTGATGAGTTGACTAATCATGGGATTAATTAGGAAGTTTGATGTGATGTGTTCACTACGGAAATTAACGTCTAGGAGACCATTTTTTGCAGTTTGAAAAACTAATATAATATAAGGAACATTTTAAAGTGGGTGTGTACCGCTATTGACCTATTGTGTTGCATCTAATAAAAATTGTAGGTAGGGACTCTTCAAAAATGTCCATTTTTATTAAAGCCCACCTTATGATCCTAACATGTAAAGAGCCAGATGGAAGTAAACCAGTTTAAGAAGAACTATTCAAGCTAAGAATGAAGTCAAAAGACAGTTTTTATGAGAGTTAAATTTGAAATATTGTGATTACCAAACAAATTGTATATATAGCCAACTTGGTTTGAGGGCTGTCTCTGATCTTCTTAATTGTATTGAATACTATCATGAATCAATGATGCCAACGGTTTGTAGCGGTGCTGATAGTACCTAGTGTTATCATGCTGACAGTACGAAATATAACCCGTTTTAAGTGCATTTAGTACAACACCAACTAGTTTAATTTATCAATATGTGCCGACAATTAGTTATACCTGTATTTGTACTAGATATGGTGCTCAAAAGTTCCTTATAATAATATGATTCAAATTAATAGAGCGTACTTTGTTGCAATCCTAAGTATTTGCATCCCCACTAATATTTCTCCATGTCATTGTAAGTTGGTTTGGTTTCATCCACTTGCATTTAATTGATATTTGTACGTAGAGGGAATGGATTGTCCCCCACATTTGCAGATCTTCGTGACAGCTTAGAGACATATCTTGGACTTTCGTAGGCCATGGTGAGACTTTTTTTGTTTTTGAGAGCACCATGGTGCGACTTAGTATGTGTAGCCATTCGTCTTTTTCCATCAACTCTGTCCCTACTTGTAACTCTTAGTTTTAATCTACTACCAAAATAGGCAAATTATATAATGGACCAAGGTCTACCCTGCATTGTTGACTCTGGTCCAAAAATAATCCTCAAATTCTGTATTTATAGTTGACACATTTTGTACTTACAGTTGACAGTTTATGTACATGTAGTTATCGTATTATGTGGTAGCAATTATCAAGTTATTTGTTTACATGTACAAAAATTGTCAACTGTATGTATAGAATGTGTTAACTGAAGGTAAAGAATTTTTGTATTAGGGTTTACAATGCAATATGAATCTTGTTGATCAAAATACCAACAGAGTAGTTTGTGCAGATTCCACCTTTTAACTCTTGATTGATTGTAATCCCATTGCAATTCCATGCACCCTAGCCTCTCTTCCTAGTTCTAGATAGGTTATATGTTAAAGAGACATGATTGCATCCGTCAATGAATTATACTCATTACAATATATAATTGAACACAATTTCAGATCATTAGATCATACTTGATCAAATTTTAACATACATCAAAACCCTTAATATTTATACAAGATTTCAATGAAGAGAAAGTTAACAGAAATCAAACTCGTGACTTACAAGTATAAGAATTATATTTTATCTCTAGTTTGAAATTTTAAACTGCCCCCATGGAAACATTCAAAATGTTTGAAATATCTAATCATATAACTAAGATTATAAGCAAAAATATGGGCCATGGCATGGCAGAATGGCAGTATAATTCTATAGTTTTTTTTTTTTGGGGAACAAATTTTAAGGTCACAAGCACGTGGTGAGGTGGGCTATAAGTCAATTAATCAAACCCAACTTTTATATACCGCAGTAGTAGTACAGATCTCCGCCCAAAATATGTGTCATACTGCATAAACTGACACAATAACGGCTATAAATTGCGACCAATTTTGTCGCTAATTCTCCGTCTTATTATAATCTCAATTAACGGTAAGATTTTGAACGTAATTTTTGCAGAGATTGTCAGCAAGCTGCCGTGTCTCGGCGGCGATCGGCGGCGATCGGGGGCGACGATGGCGATTGCGATCATGATGAACCCGTGCCGGCCAGCAGATCGGATGATCGGTCACCTAATTTTCATGTGAATTTTTTTACTGTTTTTTATTTTTTTTTTCGGTGAAAAGGCATTTTAGACGTAAGGTGTAACCGCAAGTAGTTATCCACGTACACAGCATTGTATCTGCCAACTGTCTATCCAGTAGGAAAGACTAATCATTTCATTTAAAGTTTAGATTTATAATAGGAAGGACAAATAATTATGTCAAAAATGCAATAATATAAAAGAGTACTACTTAACAGAATGCGAAATAGTTTTTCATAATAACATCTTGCAAATTATTTACATGGTGCTTTTAATTGGTAGGCAAGTATTAGTGGTCTTTCAATTAGTTTGCGTGTTAATTTATCATATAGTTATGACACTTTATGACAATAATTACACAAGTATAGATGGACTAGTTAATAAAATTCTAAATTTTTTTTGAGTACTACTGACTCTGTTACAATGTAGTATCTGTTCATAGTTACTGAGACTCGAACTCACTTCCTTTTACGTTGGAGTGTAAATCGGATGTCACTAAACCACAAAAAATTTTAAAATGAATTGAATTTGATTGTAATTTTTAAATAGTACGGAGTATTATTTGTAAAGTATAATTAATGTAGTATTAAAATAATAGAAAAACATGTGAAAATCTGGTAATGGTCCCCACACTACCAAAAATAAAAAACACTTTCTATAAAATACAAATAAATAGGGTGCCATTGTTCGCGTACCAAAGTCATTTCTATCCTTTTCCGCCTTTTCACATATCGCTCTCTCTTTCTTTCACGGTTTTCTTCAGAGACCTTTTGCTTTCAATCTCTCTTTCTTTGTAGTTTGTAATTTGTATCAAACAACACTGCACTTCAGTTTCTGCTTCCCTCTTCTGCAATGGTCGACGTTGACCGGAGAATGGCCGGTCTTAACCCGGCTCACATAGCCGGCCTCCGCCGCCTCTCCGCCAGGGCTGCGGCTAATACCCCTTCTACCCCTGTTCCGCCCCGTAATAGTCTCCTCTCTTTCACCTCACTCGCCGATAAAGTCGTCGCGCATCTTAAGAATTCCGGTGTACGAGTGGAGGTTGGGTTGTCGGAAACTGAATTTGCTAGGGCGGAAGCTGAGTTTGGCTTCTCCTTTCCGCCGGACCTTAAAGCTATACTCTCCGCCGGTTTGCCGCTCGGGCCGGGATTTCCGGACTGGAGATCCGCCGGCCCGGCCCGACTCCAGCTACGAGGTTCCATTGATCTTCCTATCGCCGCTATCTCGTTCCATATTGCCAGGAATGCTCTCTGGTCTAAGTCATGGGGCCCGCGCCCGTCCGAGCCGGAAAAGGCGTTGAAGATCGCGAGAAATGCGCTGAAGAGAGCGCCGCTTCTGATTCCCATTTTTAACCATTGCTACATTCCTTGTAATCCTTGCTTAGCCGGGAACCCTATTTTCTACGTCGACGAGAATTTGCTCTTCTGCTGCGGTTTCGATCTATCGGACTTCTTCGATCGTGAATCCTCCCTGTTCCGTGCTTCCGATCCTAAGATCCTCTCCAAACAACGCTCGATCAGCGAGAAATCCGCCGGTTCCTCGTCCAATTTCTCGAGGAGGAGCCTCGACGCTCTCGCCGGCGGGCGGACGCCGCGATGGGTGGAGTTCTGGAGCGATGCCGTCGTGGATAAGCGGAGACGGAGCTCCAATTCCTGGTCGTCGTCTTCGTCTTCGCCGGAACGCTACTTCGAAATGCCGAGGTCCGAGACGCCCAAGTGGGTGGAAGAGTACATACACAGAATCGGGTCGGCCCTGCGGAAAGGCGGATGGGGCGAGTCCGACGTCTCCGAGATCCTACACGTGTCCGCTTCCGGATTCTTCGACGGCGAGATGATCCTGCTGGACACTCAAGCGGTCCGCGATGCACTCCTCGTCAAAGCGGATCGGTTCTCGGATTCGCTCCGGAAAGCCGGGTGGAGCTCCGAAGACGTTTCCTACGCATTAGGATTCGATTTCCGGGCAGAGAAAGAGAGAAAGCCGGCCAAAAATTTGACGCCGGAGTTGGTCGAGAGAATCGGAAAACTGGCTGAGTCGGTTTCCCGGTCATCATCCTCGTAACCTTACGGGTTTCCCCTACAACGCGCATTTTAACCGGCTACCGGCAAACATCGAGATTCTTTCCTTGCTTGCTGGTTCTTTTAAGCAGATTCTCGAAACATCCGGTTTGCCTTTCATCCTTTTGGGTAAAACTAGATTTTAGATCAAAAAAGAAAAAGGAAAAGATAGAATGGTAGAAAAAAAAGAGTTTATGTACTGTGAAAATGACACCAATTACTCAATTAGTATTAGTAGTATATATACTGTATGAAGAACAAAGAAATCTGTACTCCTAAAAGTTATCTGTTTTATAAATTACAGCTAATCTTGTAGATTTTTTAGAGGTGTTTGATAATAGTTGTTAATGAGTTTGATTAGTTAATAGCATTAGTTTTTCTTTCAAATAAACTTCATTCTTGCGATCAGTTGAGCTGTGCATGCGATTAATTGATAGCATTAGCTGATTGTAAAAAGATGTTTAATAACTATGACTAATTACATGTAAAATAATTTTTTATAAAAATTAATAAAAAAATACTTTAAGCAACTTTTAAATTTTAATGTTTAACAAGTTAAAATAATTAATAAGTCACCAAATATTATTCTTTCTACAATTGTTTGAACCGAACACGAAAAACTCTATATGGAATGATCAAATTAGGTTTCGGTTATGGATTGGGAAATAGCATGCGGTGAGGGTGGTGGGAGTGGGGACACCGTAATTGCTTCATACATAACTAACATAAGTGAGCGGTGCTGAGAGTGTAATTAAAGGGGAACAGCGGACCACTTTTGAAATTAGTATGGAGTTGGGGGACTGAAATGCAAATAATCAGACGTTGACGGCGTTATATCCTCGGCATTCCGGGAGGCGGGGTGATTGAAACTTGAAAGACAGAAAGGGAAAATATTTTCTATTCTTTTGAGAAGGGCGTGTTTGGAGAAGAGACAAATGAGAAAGGGAGAGATGATAGGGGGGATGGTGTATGAATAATGTATTGTCAATCGTTGGAATTTGGAATGGGTATAAAGACGAGGTGGGGGATAAGATAGGGTAATAGAGAGAAAGATATGATATGCAACCTGACACCCAAACACTCCCTACTACGTTCAACTTTTGACAGACACAACTACGAGGTGTTACTTCGGTTTTCGACTTTATTTTGTGCATTTCATACGGAAACCTCAGAACCTTCCTCTACTTTCATGTACGCTGTTCGTTTTAAACTCGAGAACCTTGTCCTCTTATTTGCATATGCATATTCTCTTCCATTACTCAATTACATTTGTGTATGATATAATGCTACCTTACAACTTACAAGTTGATTGAGTGATATTTTCTTATTGATTAGTGTGATTTTGCCTTTCACAACCTATATCATCATTGTTGTAGACGTATGTCGTCTAATCTTGATTGTTGTGAACCTATAAGAGCTAACCAACATATTTTTCAAACCAATAAGGTTTTGGTTGGTTCTTTAATAAGCTAATCTTTGAGTTCAGATATTTATGGAGTTGCTTATTGTTCAGGTTATTGGATTAGTTGGGTTATCGTATTAAAAATATAACAGTAGTAAATGTAAGAAATGAAACTTCTTAATTACAAATGACATGAGACATTAATACAAGTGCGAAAAGAGGGATATAACAAGCAACTCCCTCCCACCATCTTATAAGAGATCACTTAAAGTAAAGTCACTTACTAAGACGAATCACTCCATGTTCATTATCACTAGTCTTGAGTCAATGCCAGTAACTTAGTAGGTCTAATAAACTTACTTGTGTGTTTCTTAACAACAACACATCTCCTAGTTGGGCTTGAGCAAATGATTACATGCCCCACTTGTGTATAAATACAATATACATTGCCATTTGCCAAGACATACACATCCCATTTTCTTCTTGTTTTCAGTTTCCCGGGGGATAGCGATGGCGGTACAACGGTGCTTAGTAATGGAGACTTCATGATTTGGTCAACTTTCCATAAATATTAATGAAAAGCAATAAAGTGACATATATCACCGCGGGGTATTACGCCCCGGTTGTTACGAGATTTAATTACTACAACCAACTTTAAACATTGTCTTGTCTGTTTCCTAAATCTTTGCTCATTTCCAAACAGTTGTCAAATGCAAATTATACTAAAGACTAGATGTATCATCTTTAATCAAAAATCAAGTGTTTGATACTTGGCTTTGAATATGGAGCAGCCTTAAATCTCCAGGCTAGCTGTTCTACCCAATAGAGGTGCCTACAATCTAATGAGGGGATTAGTCACCGTGTTCGATAGTGGAAACCTGAGCTACAAAAAAAAAAAAAAAAAGACTAGATCTACCTTATATTGTGTATCCTAATCCAAAACAACACTCAAATTATGTAGCTATACTGATATTTATTAATATATTATGTACCTTAACTTAATAGATAATGTACATATGAATAAATTGAATGTATATATATATATGATAGAGAATATACTCTAGGCTACCGACCTTCCTATACTAAGCGCATGATTGGATCTGACCAGATGCATAGTGAGGATCTCTTCCCGACCTAGTTCAACCCGATGAGAGTTCTCAACTAACTGACCCAACGTGAAGATTAGGCCTCTTATTAGCTTAATGAGATTATGCTCTTGGTCCTTTGTGCTCGGTCCCGACCCGAATTCTCTGCTAGGCCCCGAGCCCATGTGAGAAGCCCTTAAAGATTAACATCAACAATAACGCTTAAACTGAGCCCGATAGTCATTGGCCAATAAGATATATATTCCTCTACAAGTAGACACTTCTCCTTAGCCTTCGAGAACACCGAGTGTATGAAGGACACATGTCGTACATGCCGGCATCTCGACATGTGTCCCCTTCAATCTCTATAAATACCTCGCAAAATGTTAGTAGAGTAAACTTTTTAAATTTGTCGCATTCTCTCTTTAGAACACTTACACGTTCAGGAATCTCCGACTCTCGATCTTAACTATTCGAGCTACTACATCCAAATTGTACGATCAAATAGATACACAAATACGTACAATCAAAAATATTTACACTATCAATATATAATCTGGACCGAGTTTATCATATACATGATGAAGCATGGTCCAAAATATAAGAATTGGTTGTCAAACATAACGGTCTATCCAGTGTGTCTTCCACCATCACCTTTCGAGGAACGGACAATTTGCGACATGGTACGACACGTAGGCCCTGTTCTGGAGCATCCAAGTGCAACATTAATCATGTTTACTGTTTAGTACGATTACTTTTATGATTTTTGCCCACTTTTATGACCTGATTAACTGTTTACTGTTTAGTTAACGCTGGGTTATTCAACACTTAATCATATATAATTAAGATTTTGCTTTGCCCTTTTTTTTTTGCTTTTGGCGGCAAGGATTATTGTAAAGCCTAGGGAACCAAGCATTCTCTTTTTCCATCATTTTCTTCGGCTATTCTCTCTTCCAACATATAGGTCTTGTTTGGTATGCAATAATTGCGTTTGTTTGTTTGTTTTTTTTTTTAAATGTATTTTTAATTTAATGTTATGGCATTTCTCTGGGGAAAAAACCGTATAATTTTGAAGACTTCACTGTTTCCACTCAACCACTGTTTTGGATAGGTAATTTACCTTATTTTATATAACAAGGGATTTTAATGCCAGCTTTAGTATTCTTTCAACTTTCATTATAGTTTACCAAAGGGTAGGCCATGATGAATTGCGTGCTTATTTTAATTATTTATATTTTTAAAAATTTAACTTCTCATCAATTATAAACTTTTGAATTGCTTTCCACATTCTAATCCACTCTGCAGAAGAAAATAAAAAAGCTGTTTGACAAGGAAATAACTCTTCTTTATTTGTTCTAAAAAGGGAATCGGTTCAAAGCAATAATTAAACAATGAAAACCATAATTTATTTCAATTCCGACAGTTTGGAAAAGCGGAAATCGAGATGATAAACAAAGACAGGAATTGCTTATTATTAAACTTTTTCTTTTTTCATTAGATTTGACTTTTACTTAAAATACGTGTAATTTATAGATCGGGAACGGCCCTTTACAAATATAAATTTTTTCTTTATAATTACATTAATAATTTATACAAAATGTCTAAATTTTTAAATTATTTTATGTTTAATTGCAATTTTAGGTTTCAAAGACCTTAGTTCAATTAATTGTTTTAAATAAAGCTCGCTATCGAATTTTGATTTGAAGTTTGCTAGAAATAAATGTTACAAATCACACCGGAGAGGAGACGGACACAAGAGAGTGTTGACTATAATCAACTCAAGTTCAAATATTATCATTTACCATTCTTATCCTAACTATGACTCTTTGTATATTTATAAATATATCTCTTCATTATGTACTTTCTATCATCATGAATTAATCATAATAATATCATTCCAACAACTATTATTATGCTCTCGTCATTTCAAGTTCAAATACATTAAATTTAAGGTGTGTTTGGAAACCCGAAAATGACTTCTGAAAAATAAGTCATTTCCTAGAAAACATTTTTCTTTCCCGTGTTTAGTTGTATTTCAAAAAACTCTTGGTGTGTTTGATTCATTTTCTAAAAAATACAGCAAACTCACAATAAAATAACATTGGCCGACTGATTTTCCAAAACTAGTATGGTCGACTTGTTTCCGGAAGTTTCCGACCTTGAAGAGGGTGGCAAGAAATGAAGAAGAAGCAATTGGTGAGGTGAAAGCAGAAGAGGAGGAAGAGGCGTGATCTGGTAGAGAGAAGGCAGAGTCGTGACGAACAGAGTTGGAAAATAACTCTCCAGAAAAACATACCTATTTTTCCTTTGACTAAGACATCATTTTCCCGTTAACCTCATTTTTCTCTCATTTGTTAAGCACTAAAAACCCAAAAAATAATTCTCATTTTTCGAGTTTTCAAACACACCTTACCCTTAAATCGAAGCAAATTCGAACTCCACAAATTAAAACTCAAACCGACATACCCAACTCGAATTCTGAATTAGACCCCTAGATGGAACCGTGAATCCATCATAGACGATCTAAGCTAGATTCTAAGATAAGAGAGGTCGGTCCAACACGAAATGTGGTCACCCCTACTCTTAGCTATTCAACATTATTAAACACTCCAACCGTCACTCTCAACACTCCTCCACTACTGAACTCTCAACGTTGGGGCATCGCATCACGTGTCTCCACCGCCATTAACATTTGCCCACCGTCCGCCACCATCTTCCCCCACCTGTTACGCCTCTCGCACGTGCCGTTCCCTCACATCACTCCACCACGTCCACTCAATTCTCAAACACCATTCAACTTCACATCTTGTCGCACTTGAATCATCATAGAACGAATTTGGTTCTGACATCAAACTTGATTTTCAAATCCAGTTTCATTTGGACTAAATTTCACAGATTGGATTTTATTTTTTTAATGTCAAACTAATTATAAACCTCAAAATCTTGTTTAAAAATAATTGAAAGAGATAAATTACAAATCATCCTGTTAGTTCGTTCAAGTATTCGCCCCTTAATTGTATACTCTGCATACAGATCAAGATCTCACAACAATCTTCAAGTTTCGTGAAATTCAAACTCTCACACTGTGATTATATCAATTATAATTAAAATAACCGAGTTAGCTTGTCGAACATTTTTATCATGAATTTTCAATAAAAAGACTTTAACTAGTAAAAATGGCTTCTTTATAATATTTATACTGATAAATACTCATATAGTATTAGGATCAAACGTTTACCACTATATCAAAATTTATACTCCGTAACTCATATATATTAAAAGTACAATTTTATGTTCTTATAACAATTACTATATTTTTGAGAGATAAAATATTAAATTTAATGACTAAAAAGTTGTTGAGCATAAATTGGTAAGGAACACTAAGTCTAGCGTCATACCTCTTAAAAATATGATGACGATATATAGATTACTTTCGCTATGAGCTAACTTTTGACGTAATGAACAAATAGTGAACTAGGTTACGTGTTCGAGTTATAGCTTTTTGGTTATGCTGTGAGTTATAATTTTTAGTGTAATAGTAAGCAGCTATGAGTTATAACTTTTAGTGTAATAGTAAGCATTTGTTCCTAAGAAGGGAATATAGGGAATCTGTTGTCTATATCTTTGACATTTCTAGTGATTTCTTGTTCTGAATTACAGTAAATCTGTACATGGTACAAAATGCAGCAGCTTAGCTTTACAGGGCTCAGCTGCCATGGATAAATCCTGTACAATTTCCGAGTGTTTCTTTATATATAGACCAAATCGGTTTTCTTGAGAATGCCTACGCTGCCTGCAAAACTTTCATCTCTTCCTCGCCGGAAAATGGCGGAAATCTCATCACCTTCACGCGGAAGGCCGCCTGCAAAACGTAAATTGGATTTCCCAAATCGAAATTTTCAAGCTGCAGATCATATTATGAAATTACTTGCAGGATAATATAACTACAATCTCACCTTACGATCAGACCCGAATTCGATGATATCTGATGGATGAAAACGAGTTGGAAAGTTTGGAGACAACCGATAGCGCCTGCCCTCGTTGCTGCAGAAGGAACAATTGTTACTGGTCTGTCGTAGCAACAGAGAGAACGAGGAGATCAGAGAGTTCGTGGCAACTTACTCGGTGATCCAAGTGCCATGTTTACTACGCAAATCAGTCACGAAGAAAGCCCCATCTTTATAGCTTATTCGAGCATGCAGTTCGGAGACCTAAAAGCAACGAGAAAACAGAATCATATAAGTGTGTCTTCACTGAGACATTCTTATGCAAAGCAACTAATGTCTGAAGTCTCAATAGCCTAGGGTCTTACCTCGGTTGAAGCCACGACTAGTGATGTTCCCGGGAAGTTTGGATGTGGCACAGAGCTATAAACAAAACGAGAAAGAAATCACTGGCCTGGCCTTGTGGAGGCAATGTCAATCGTTATATTGTGGACCAGGGTCCCCAATACACAAAATTTGACTTCATAAGGTATAGAATTCATGTTCATAATGCACAAAATTATATAGCTAAGGACACAAATACTTAACATAATACACAAAATTCATGTTCATTATATCGTGGACTAGTTCACGATATAAATGGTAATGTAACCAATTACGAGAGGAAGATTTGAGTTTAAGAAAAGGATCAAGCCGTACCCAACTATGCAGGGCGTTTTTTCATCTCTGCTTAAGAAAATGGGTTCTGAAGCGGTACTTGCATTGTTGAGTGGAGATAACAACCATCTAAAAAACACAGGGGTTATACGACTCCACAAAGCAATAGATATATCGAGAATAACAACATTTTATATGGAATACTTGTTTTACTCACTCTCCATTCATGGCACGCTCCAATGCATCGTCATCGTCAAACCATTTCCGCAGCTGATCATTAGCCTTCATTAAATCAAAATCCATAGCATGAGTCTCGAGTAGTGAAAATACCGTCATAACCATATTGAATAGAAATAGACTCTATAATCCATGCCTTTGAACACATGACGAGTATTTTAGCTTGCTAATCAACTTACCTTATCAGACAGTCTGCACTGCTTCGGCCTGCCTTCAAGTTTTTCTCTGCAAACGATTAAAAAATAAATATATTTTTTTTGCTACGAGAAGTGTAAGGATAGCAACTGTATAATCGGGAAGGAAATTAACCCCGTATTGGGAAATAAATGCTCAGAAAGGGTTCATAAATCCTACCCATTGCCTCCTAGGACCCAACTAAGCATTAAAGGCATCGCGAGGTCTATAAAAAATCTCCCACCAACTCTTCCGGGATGTGGTATCCTAAATTTGGTTAAGAACTGCAAGACAAACAATAGTTCATAATGAAAACTCCCGATTCAAAATGTATAAGAATAGAAAGGAAGAAGAAAGGTGCACAATTTCATACCGATAATGGACCAAGTCCTACACCTAAATATGCCTTATAAGTCGCTGCCATAAGTGCAGCCATTCGGGCCAGCCCATGGATGATTCCAACTCTCAGTCTTCTCTCTTTCTCATAACTGGGGAAAAGACAAAGAAAGCGGGAAATAATATATTGTCAGCGACCCGTTGATGTAAACTAGAAAACAGTTAAGTCACTCTCTTTTCACAAATCGCTATCATTTGTTGAACAATTGAGTCATCGGTTCTATTGCTTCTGTTTTTTCCTTATTTTTCGCATATACAATTATACATTTCAGAGCTGTGAAGCTTTTAAGCTTTTCAGTCAACAAACTTGGGAAATCTGATTTACCTTTTTAATGAAGATGGGATATCTATAGGGGTTCCCGACTCGACACTTTGCCTCCAAGCTTTGTCAAGCTCAAGAGCAAGTTGATACCCATCCTGCAATTATACCGAGTAAAGTTCAAAACTTGATGGTTTTCATATTTCTCTTGCATAGGAATAGTTGTGTGCACTATACCGAGAAAGCTGCATTCCCCGAATGACTTTATCAAACTCCCGAAGAGAGAAAGGAGAGAAATATAGAATAAAGTTATACCTCTATGGCCATGCATCCCCCTTGACCCAAATTTGGCTGCATAGCGTGGATTGAGTCCCCGAGTAAGGTAACACGGCCCTTGCCCCAAGTCAAGGATGGCGTTCTATCATAAATGTCACGCCGAAGAATTGCATCTTCGTCCGTAGCAAGCAATAAATCTATGACATTGTCACACCAACCTTCGAATATTTTTAGCAATCTCTCTTTTTTACCTGGAGTATCAAAATCATTGAATATGTCACTGTCCCCTATGAAGCGATATATGTTCTAACAAAAAGCATATTGAAAAAAATCTTTGGAGGTTACCGTTTGGTGCATCTTCACCACCAGCCGGTTCATTGTAAAAAGCATACCACTGCATTTTTCCTCCACCCACATCCGAAGAAACAAAATATTGTTTGTGGCCTAGAAATACTCGGTACCTTAAGAAAACAAAAAAATGCATCAGCATTGAAAATACTATAGAACTAACAAAAAGAAATGCAGAAGAGAATGTTAAAGTAAGGATAATTTACCCCACAGTCTCAATATCAGCAGGAACAAAATCTGCAATTCCCGTGTAACAAGTATAGCCCGAGTATGTGGCATCCTTGGGCCCGAATAAATTAGTTCTCACCTGTTTGCACGATAAGCCCATCATAAAAACCTTGTGAATGAAGGAACTAGCTACAATCAAGAATTCATTGTGAAATTCAGTGTAAGAATTTCATAGTTAAACTTGCAGTTTTCCCACTTCCACATGGGATCAGACCGTTGTGTATTAAGAGCAGCATATCTTTCTTCCCAATAAAAATAAACGGAAAATTTTCCAAATATGTTCTCTACCAAGAAAGGGAATGGAGTAAAGGGGAGCAAGGAAAGAGGAGACTATTGTAAACAGTACCTTGGACCGTATTCCGTCAGCACCAACTAGAAGATCACCTTCGTGTTTCTGCCCATTCTCAAGAATAACAGTAACCTAAATTCATAGAGCAGTGAATTGCAGAAGAATGGCAGCAAGTTAAATGAAACTCCAAAACTGAACATAGCAAAAATTCATATCACTGTGGAATCCTATGAGTAATTTGTGCTCAGATGGCATGTAGTAGCTCTCCCATATGGGAGGTCATGAGATTGAGCCTCAGTGGAGGTGATAATGACTCTTTGTGCTTCAACAGGTTGAGAAATATGTATGAACATATACTATAATCTAATAGGGTCAGTTGTATTCAAAAAAAAATTGAATAAAAATTTAAATCAATCCTGACAGGCCGGGGTGTGGGGGCCTCGGGGAGAGGGATTTCGCCTTTTGTGGGCAAGTAATTAAGAGGAAGAAGCAGAAGCAAAGGTTTAAAGTTCAAATCCCATGATACCTTATTTCCTTCATCCTTGAAGTCGACCACATTACTTTCATTCATGATAATTTCCTCCCCTACGGCACACGCAAGGATCTGTTGCAAAGTCATGCGGCTAATAACTCTTGTTACTGGAAGTCCCCGTTGTGCTGCAGGAGTGAATGTATCAAACTTGCAATACCTGATAAACAACTATTATCATTTCATGTTGCAGAAAACATAGAAAATCTCGTTCCACTAACAAAGCCCAAGAGGTAGTAATTAAGTTGATAAAGCTTAAGCTGTTAACATAGTCTACCCCTTTAGCTTTCTAATCAAAATTCCACGAAAGCTTCCTAACCATTGAAACGATTTATGCAATTGACAATCAAATAATTAATATTGCATTGCCGATAAACATGAGTGTTCCTAGACACAAGTGTAAAAATTACTGCTAAAATAAATTCTTTCCCAACCTTATACCAATGCTTTTGTTTCCCAACCTCAATAGATATATGAAAATAGTTCCCAATCAACGATATTCTCTTAGACATACCATATCATTATACGGCAATCAAAACAACCGTCTTCTAACCTAACAAGATGCATACCAAAGTCTTAATTGGAATCATAGCTTCATATTCTTTTCCCAGCAAGTCTTCAATTAATTTAATGGAAGACATGAGTTTCCTAAGCATTGATTCTGCCTAGAGAGGAATTACTTATGACTTCTTCTTTATTTGCTAAGTTCAATGGCTAATTCTCCTAGAGGGGTTAAAACAGAAACTTCCAATAGAGGCAGCAGCATCCCTAACTCCTAAGATTTTAAAAAAGTTTTGATTTTGCTTCCACAGTTTGGAACTTGAAGATTAAAAAGATTCACAGCCAAGCAGTGAATCCAATAGACCATAATGAAAGTTCAAAATCCACAGCTCATCCTGGTAAAGCCATATCCACCATGTTTACTCTTTTTTTTTCGGATTACGAGGAAAACCTGCAACCGCACTAGATAAATCCAGGCAAAGGACCAAGGAGGCATACTAGGCTAGGTTGCTCATAACTGACGGGCTCAAACCAAGAAGGGGTCTATTGACCCCTATTCTACTAGGAGTCAAACTTATAACTGACTGGCTCAAATCAAGAAGGGTAGGCCCCTATTTTGCTTGGGAGTCAAACTTATAAGCTTGTGACTATCTCGTCACAAACTAACCAATTTAGGTGAGGTTGCCATGTTTACTTGATCCTCCATGAAATTGATGGACAAACTGAAATTAGAAATATGAGAGAAATGAAGTAAAGAAGCTCACCAATTCCCAGAAACGCCATCAACCAAACCATTAATTCTGTCACCAGTGATGCAGCCAGCACTCATAACCTCCTCAGCAACATCCATATCAATGGCCTCCAAAGCAGCCAAAGCATTGCTCTGTATCTGAATTGGACCTCTGTACTGACCCTCCCCTCTGATTGCACTCAAATCCTTCTCAAAAACCACCACCTCAAACCCCTTCTTCTTCGCCGCCAACGCGAAAACCAGACCCCCAATCCCACCGCCAGCCACCAATATCTTCAGCTTCCTCTTTGATGCTTTGGAATCCCCATCACCCACACCAGAAGTAGCCACCTTTGCTGTCTCAGCAGCCAGTGTAGCCTTCACTTTTGCCACCCTCTTTGCATGCCCATTTTCTTGGGCTCTTAAACAGCACCCACCGTGCAAAGAAGGGCAAAACTCTGCTGCAAATTCTCTGTGCACCAAAAAAGGAAACTGGGTTCTTGAAAACAGTACACTTGAGGTATGAATTGAAGTGTACAACACAGATGAACCCATTTTCCCTGGAGAAAGAACCCAAAGTTTGGATCTTTCCCGTGTATAAATGCTGTGAGACTCACTAAATTCAAGAATCCAATCAGAGACAGGTGACTAGGAATTTGAATTTGGAACTCCTAGTACATACTGTGTCTTGAATTTGGGTTTCTTAAGGTAATCTGGTAATGAATGAAGAAACTGGGAAAGGAAGGGAAGTGGGGCAGAGTTATGAGAGAGAAAGTGGGTGAAGCAATCCATCGGGCATCGGTGGTGGATGCTGCGCCAATGGTGGAGATTCCATGGCCAGGTGGCAAGCGCATGTTGATCCCCTGGTTTAACTCAGCTCACAAATATCAAAAAATGAAAATAAAAAAGGGAAAAAAATTCTGAATGATATTTGGTTTTTTTTTTTTTGAAAACAGTGAATGATATTTGTTGATTCATGGAGTTTACTTGTGGTCGTTGTTGGTGGCATATGATAATGCACTATTTGTTTTGTAATATACAAAAATCAATAATTTAAAATGGCTCTAGAAAAAGAATAATTTAAAATGGAAAAGGAAACAGTAAAGGCCATAATAAGAAAAGAGAAAGAGCACATGAAGGAAAGAGACAGTCTTTCAAAAAAAAAAAAAAAGGAAAGAGACAGTAGTGAAGGTAAAACGGATTAAACTAGGTGTGTATATATATACTAGTATTTGTACGCGCGACGGCTTAAGTTTTACCTAGGCCGTTTAAGCACCGCCTAGATTGCTTAGTCTTTTTTTAATTTGTGGCGAAGAAGTATTATTTAACCCTAAATTGTACAAACTCTTACTGAGCGAAATAACCCTAAATTGTACAAATTCTATATATTTTTTAGGTTAATATTTAATATTAACTATTAAAATATTATATAATTTATAATTATTAGTCTTTAAAATTTTTAAAAATACTTAAACAATTTTTTAAAAATAAAAAATACACGGGCGCCTAGGAGCCGATTAATTCCCGCCTAGGCGTCCTAGGCGCTAGGCGCTCCATGAGTGTTCGAGGCGTGCCTAGCGATTTTTTCAACCATGATCGTTGGTATATTGCTTCGTGTTGTGATTGGGTATTTTTGTTATTTATAAAACTTGGTGGAGCTTTACAAAAAAAAAATAAATAAATAAATAAATAAAACTTGGTGGAGCTGGGGGTTCATTCAGGGGTTGCCATTTGCCAAACGAATAAGATAAAATATTACAGTGCATTAGTGCAATTGCCATCTATCACTGGTAAACCGCATTAAAACTTAAATAATGCATATATAATTATAGTGCGGCTTTGCGATTTCTATCACGTAAAGAGTTGTTTGGAGCGCAAATTTAGATAATAGATACGAAAAATCAATTTTTTTTCTTAAATTAAAAAATTATTTTATTATTTTTAAAAAATAAAGAAAATATATTATCATTATTTGAAAGTGTACAAAATATAAATAAATCTCTTATTTATATTAAGCATCTTAACCCGTTCGCACTGTATCTATCTATATTCCTCTGAAAAGCATTAAAAAAATCTTTTACCTAGCTAACATCTTATGTCAAATGGAGAGTGTGCCGTGGCTTCAAAATTTTGGGATTAAATTTATTGTTGCCACTCAATTATCAGGCAGCATGACATGGCACAAATTCAGCCAGTAATATTAAACCATTCAACAATATTACTTAGAAAAATTCTCTTTTTCATTTTTTGTATTTTTGTGTAACTGAGACATTCCCAGTGAAACTGAGCACGCACATCATTGTCTTCCATTTCTTTTTCAGATTAGTGCTGCCTAAAATCTGTTAAGAAAAAATATGGTCTTTTTTATTGGTGGGGAAAAAGAATAGTAGCAACCCAAATTAGTGGCAAATAAGCAAATTAAGGTGGTGGAAATATCTTGGATTCTCCTAAATTACCCTGTGGACCTTAAGTAGACACGCAGCATCAATAATATTGTAATTTCTTGCCCACAACAATAATGTAATTTTTTGCTTTTATAGATTTTGGTTTTTATTTATTTATTTAATACTGATGGTTTTGATAGATTTGATTAACCATAAATTTGAGAATGTTGAGAAATTATGACCAAAAAGGATGATATTATATTTGCAAGGCCCAATCCATTTAAATATTGCATTTGAACTACAAGTAAACTAGATAAGAACAATTGACTACAAACATATTCAATGGTCGAAATGTTAAGGCCAACTAGTTGAATGTCTTATACCTTTCTCTAACCAATGGAGAAGTTAGATGGAAAAGACTAATCGTGTATCACTATTACAAGCAAAGGTGATGAGTCTGAAATTAACAAGACCACCCCTTTTATATTGTTTGTGAGGCAGCAAGTCAAGGCTAATTAATGGACCATTATGCTGCGCTTACCGAGTTCCAACCACACACGGTGTCCTTGTTAGTCGCTAGAGTATCCTGTTAAGTCACTAATTGCATGCCACATTACAAAACAAAACCCAAAAACCCATCAATTGCCAAAGGTCCCCTCTCCATCTTTCTCGCGGTTAACTGTGATCGATCAAGGTCAACTATGTTTCACCAAGCTTGGCTAGTGACTAGTCGATTGGACTATGGGCACCCTAGGAATCTCGCCCTAAATCACGGTCGACAACTACTTGTTGATCCCTTAGTTAGCTATGCGGGGGGCAAAACAATCCCACATCCCCTCATTTCCCCTAAAGTTTGCAAACTTTTGTGTTTGCCAAACGTGTCTTACTCCAATTTATTCCACTTTTCAATTCACACCTTTGTGCTTTGATACCCTATACTTTATATCTTGTTGCACTTTGTCCCCTATATATTTTTCACTCACTCTCTTTATACTTTTATCCCTCCGGTCTCCACTTTTACTCTTGTAACTTTTTGCTTTGTGCCACTTAGAACCTCATCCCTCTAGCATTTGCTCCTCCGTCCCCTTTATTCTACTTTGCAGTCTAATTCGCAACATTAACTTTATTCTCTTACTATTTAGGTACCAAAAACATTGCCTATGTATTTTGATTATCCATGCATGTACCTAATTAACTTGTAAATCTCCACTTCTTCACCTTATTAACTCTAGGCTCATACCACATTCCTCCATCACATGAAATATATTTAATTAGGAAAAAAAATTAGAGATGACTTATAATATTTTTTATTTACAAAATTTATAATATTAAATTAATCATTTATTTATAATTTCTCAAACCTAATACAGTATTACAATATAAATACTCTTTGTTTGCTAATATAAGCAATCAGCGCCCATGGCCTCTAATCAAGCGATTGTGGGTTCGAGTCCCACTGGGCGTGTTTGATGTTTTTGTTGCCAAATAAATACATTGTAATATAATGTTATATTTTGCAAACATAATTTATCAGCGCCTATGGCCTAATGGATAAGGCGCTTGACTTCTAATCAAGCGATTGTGGGTTCGAGTCCCACTGGGCGTGATTCTTTTGCCAAAACCGAAGCACCCTCACAATTTGTTAGCGTGTGGGCCTTTGTCCCTCTTGAAAATAACAGCTCTAAAATTTCGACCAGGCCAGCCCAACAATGTCGTAGCCGAAGCCCAGACCTACATCAAGCAAGCAAGACGACAAATTATGCCGTGGGCCAGATTGAGATTGCCTAACCTATTAACATTGGACTAATTATGTTCATTTTAGAAGTCAATAAAGGATATGTGGAATGGACTCAACCAATTCATAATATTTAGTTATGAGATTCATGCTTTGAGCTTAATATGATGATAATATATATATATATAATGCATTTGTAACGGAAAGCAATTTTTTTTTTTCAATTTAACCCGTTAGACCGTCCAACCACGAATTGGATTGCAAATTTCTTTACTTGTGTAAAAAAAAAAAAAAAAAAAAAAAAAAAAAAAAAAAAAAAAAAAAAAAAAAAAAAAAAAAAAAAAAAAAATTA
>CM008341.1:16084077-16096523 GCA_002525835.2 Ipomoea batatas | reverse complement strand
ATTGGGCATCAAAGTCATCAAAACATATAGATATAGCATTCCAATCACATTTAACTTGGAACTTACCTACAATAACAGGTTAAATGGGGTTAATTGTATTTTCTTTCTAAGTTCAAGTATCTAATTGAATTTTATCTAATTCGAAGACTTAATTTCACTTTTATGAATAGTTCAATGGCTTATTTGACTTTTATCGTCTTTTTTTTTTTTTTTTAATGTTAATCAAGTACGGGCCAATATTGGGCTATTAAGCCTATGAGTACTCCGTATTATAAATAAGGAAAGATGACACAGATCTTAGCCCGCAAAAACTAGAGTGGAATTAAGAGGGAGAAATTGAGGCCATATGAAGATCCATAAAAATAGCCAGGCCCAAAAAGATCTAAGATTCCCCTTAAAAGTCTATATATATACTTCACCAGTTTGTTATACCGTGGACCATGGTCATTACTGATATTGCAATTGTGTTGAATTGATAATGCAGTTGTGTTGAAAGAGAACTACAGTTGCGTGAAACGGAAGATGTTTCATCCTTCTGGAACTGCAGTTGTGTTGAAAGGGAACTGCAGTTGCGCGGAATGGATGTCGTTTCATCCGTATGTTTTCATTAATCAAAACGACGTCGTTTTGATGCGCGGTCCACAGTAAAATTTGCGTATACTTCACCATTCTCATTTTATGTATCTGATTCAATTAACAAAATTCAATTAAATCTATTAACAATTCAATTAGTATTAGTATAAGTTTAGTATATCTCTTTCAACAAAAATAGTATTAGTATATAAAATTTATATGTTTAAAAACAAAATTAAAAGTACTATTAAATAAAAAAAGAATTAAAAATCATTAAAAAAGTATTAACAAAAACAAGCAAAGAATAGATAGTTGATTTGAGTAAAGAATATTAAACATAAGACTAGTAAGAAATTTGGTGTTTAAAACTTCATGAATTGTGCCAAGCACCTTGTGTTCATAGGGCTCTTTGAGTTAAAACATATAGAGAAAATATAGAACATATACTACCTTGTAATATAGTTAATAGTTTTTTTTTTTTTTTAACTTTATGAATTGTATTGACTTTTAGTCTTTGGAATATAGTGACAATTTTTAAGTTTATTTATGACTTTTACTTTTGACTAATTTCAATTTGACACATTTAAATTTTGATTTTTAGCATAGTTCCAATTAATAAGTTTATTTATGACTTTTAATTTGACACGTTTAATTTTTGATATACAGAAATTTCAACAAACTCTACTATGGCTATGGCCATTTTAAACATGTTGGATGCATGAATGTCAAACAGTATTGAATATTTGAATTTATGGCTGATATAAAATTATTATTTTGTAGACCATATTGTGACCAAAAGTAAGATTTAATTCTAAATTTTGTCACGTTTGCAAAGTTTAATTCTAACTTTCAACCTAAACTGCTATGCTTGTTGATGTATACAAATTATAAGGCCGGTTCAAGATTCTTACACGAAAAACATAAGGGATTCCAAAGAGTTGTTTTTCATTTTTTGTTTATCAAAATTGAGATTAAAAGTTATTACATTTCATTGTTAGAAGATATTTATATGATCTTTTTGTAGGTGTTAATTTGTGCCAATATCTTTTGCATCATGTACATGTATGAATAACCCAATGGGGTAGCTCAAGTGACAAGTGAGCTCTCTTTGTGGGGACGAATTTCGGGATAACTCGGGTTCAATTCCCACAAGTGACGATATCTCCTGGGCCAACTCCCATGCCTCCCAGAGCGAACATGGGTGGACCCCGGACCGTTACACGGACGGAGAGAAAAACCCTGTAAATTTACCAAAAAAAATATATTTTAGGAACAAATGTTAGCAATACGGTCAGTACCTAATATAACACAATTAGCATAATCATATTTGATAGTAATCGGTTGGGTATAAGTGGCATGTTTCTTGGTCTTGACCTAAGTGGTTGCCTGGTTGGCCCCAACCCATTTTAATACATGATTCCAAGATTCGTTAGCCTATTTTTGGAAGCCCGGATAATTTATTCTCAAGTTTAGGAGATTACTTTTATATATTTTACATGCAATTGTAATTAAAGAGAGGATTTGAGAGATTTACTTTCATAATTTAAGTATTATAATTAAGTTTGAACGGCATACATATCATTTTTTTATGAAAGCAATAAACACTTTTCTACAACCATTCTAATTGAGTTGATTGACGATCAAATGCACATATAAAATTGATGGTGTGGAACAACACCATAGATATTCCCGTTATATTGTAATAATAATCTTGTAATGTGATTGTATTTTAAAACAAATTCTAGGTGTAACGGGTAGGTTATGGTGAGAAGGCTCAATCAAAGAAGGGTGGCTGTGGCCTGTGGCCCTGTGGGGCAGGCAGAAAAGGTCCGGTCTAGGCCGGGTCCAAACGAACCCGTTCAAGGCTTCAACCAACTCATTTTTAATTACCAAACTCTGCAGATTCGAGGAAGGTGAGAGTCGCACACAAGTAAAGACCGTGCACTGGCCGGGCGGCCCGGCTGGACCGGACCAGGTAGCTCCTACGGGTCATCAAGAAAACCAGGACCGTTGCATCTCACGTGGTGTGATGGCGATGGTTTTTGACCTGTCGTGGGGTACCGGTGGTGGCGGTTCAAAGCATCTAAACCGCTCTTTGGCTCTGTTGTAATAAAATAACTGTACACTGTACAGTACCAACTACCTGTTGAATTGTTTCAATGCACTTGCCCGGTTGCAGTTCACGTTTGGTTCATTTTGGGACTACATGTTTTCTCAAATTTTATTTTTATTTTTTACAGTACGTAATAAGTTCATCACTAACTTTACTCAAATTATTGGACCAATCAATGCACATGCAAATATGAGCATGTACCTTTACTACCTTATCTATTGTTTTTAATTTCCCTTGAAAAAAAAACAAGGATTTGCTTATTTCTATGAATTTAATTAGATATGACTAAGTCAGTAATGCCAAATACCTTGTGATTTAGTGGCATCCGATTGCACCCTACGTAGGAGGGAGTGGGTTCGAATCTTAGTGGAGCTAGTTATTACTATGGGAAAACATAGTTTACTATGGGGCAAAAGGTGCTATTGAATATATAGTTAATTCAAATTCATGTGAGAATTACTTATTTAGCTTTTTTATTTGAATTGGTCAGTTCTGTACAATTCATACTAATTTACCTTCTCGTGATATTTTGTCGACAAGAGTTACAATGTATGTTTCACGCATAACGCATAGTGCACATTCAAGTAGTAGCAGCTACGAGTTTTATCATAAACCAAAATAATAGTAACCCTTACAAAAAAAAAAAAGAGTTAAAAGTAGTTTAATTGGTAAGAACATTGATTGTGTTTACAGGTTGTCTGAGTGGGTGGAACATGATTTTCATGTCAAAAGTTCACCATCTCGGTCGAGTCAATTGCACAAAGTCTTTCTAGTGTGATTTACTTCTCATGTGACCTCTAAAGTGAAGGGACGGTCGAGTGGGTTCCTTCCTTTCGATCGAATTTGTCACATAATGCCTTCTTAGTAAAACACAATTTACTACTTCTACGTAGGAAAGAAGGTAAGTGTTAGCCATGTGATTGGTAAATGGGGATGGTAGGGGAGTGGAGTTGTTGGCCTCCCTTACATGTCTAGCCAAAGTCCCAACCCAATCTTCTTTGCCCTTTTAGATTTGATCCGACCTTATATCTTGTCATGTTGGGATACTTATTGTAGTTTATATATATGTCTCAATTCATGATAATAACGATGATATTTTTATATTTATTAATTATTTATAAACTGATTGGTCGATATATTATGAGTGATTGATATTTATGTGATTACATCACCCAAATGATTTGACGGAAAAAAATTGGGTGATTATTTAATGGCCAGCTAGAGGGGATATAAAATAATCCTTGCATTTTGTGCAATCTAATTTCATCTATTATATATTGCATTGCATTTCACTTCCCCAAATCGGCAGCGCAATTAAGGATTGAAAGGGCAGGCAGATTGGTGGGTGTTCAGCTGCCTTTGCCTGTGCGCCGCAAAGATGAGGAATCTTTAATTTATTCTTCACATTAACACCTTTTCCAACTTCACTGTATCCTACTCTTCAACTTGTCCGTAAATTAGTATTATATGCATCTACTTGCTCCATCCATAAGTGCTAGTCTTTTGTTTGACACCTTCGACAACTATATTATAATCAAGAAAGGATAAAGTTATTCTTAGCATTAACAAATTTGTTTAATATCACGGATTCAGTTTTGATGATACAGACATATAGAAGTCAATTATTCAATATATATTTAATAATAAGTCAAAAACTTGTGTTAGACTATTTTACTGATCGTTGTCCAAAATTTCGGTTAAGTCGGTTAACCAATAATTTCGAATCAAATTAACGGTTAAGTAAAATTTTACAAAAATCTCTAACCATTAACCAAATCGAAATATTTTGGTTAAAAACGATTAATTAAGTAATAGTTTCTTTAGTTTCATTTACAATAAATCAAAATCATTCTTTAATTGCATTCTCCGTTGCTACAGTGGGGAGATCCTGGTCTTCATTGCTTTACTTTTACTTGAAGAAAGTAAAATGTGGGATTTCTTTTATTTCACACAACTACATGCATGTTCTCTTTCATATTCTGTGCCTGAATTTGCCTTTTGATCCACTGATTTTGTCCGCCCCTTTCACATATCCCTCCTTATACGGATTACGGCGTATCGATCCACTCCCCAATAGGGCAATAGACCACCAAATAACCTATATTAGTTAAAGGACTAAAAAAATCTTAAAAGAGAATTGCTATGTATAATTTTAGAGAAATTTAATTCGAGAGAGTGTTCAAATGACTTGGTCAATTATATGAGGGTTTTATTTGGTCATTTCTTAGTCGATGTGATTGTGTATGTTGTTTAAATCTATTGATCTTAATTATCAGACATTAGTTATTAACCCAAATGGAGTAACTTAAGTGTAGAGCCGTCAAATTGGACTTAGCCCGCCAAGCTAACTCATCCCGTCCAGTCAAAAGGACGGCGCAAACTCATATTTTAGAAGCCCATTTTAAGGCTGGCTAGGCGGGGCCCGCCAGCCCGCCCTTTTTATTCTTTTTTTAAATTTTATTTAATTATTTTTTAGTTTTAATTGAATTAGGATTAATAGATGGATTATTATTTATTAATGTTAAATTTTATTTTTGTTATTGAACGACCGCAACCCTACTCTAAGGAATCATTACATTTACGCCATAATTAAAAATCTAAAATTAAACCACAATACTATCAATTTATCTTGTTTAACTTGTCAGACTCTCCTATAAAGCAATAATTCTCCTCCAAATAACACATTTGACATGATCAAGGGTGACCCGGCCTTTGCAGGTGTGAAATGGTCTCAAATGAACATCCATTGCAGGTAAATTAAAGAAAGTTCCATGCACCTATCCATCTTCTTATCCATCCAGTTTGACCAGAGCTTAATTTAATAATCCAATCAATCGTCTTACGTTGGCACACCACTTTTTGTGCAATCAATTAGCGTAAAATACTCGATTACAAAATTGCAAAGTCAAAATGGATAACCATGAAATTAAACCACGAATGATATCCACCGGGCGGGCGGGCGCATATATGCAGCCACCATGAAGAGGGGCGTGTGGCTAAAACTCATGGCTTTGCATAAACCAATGATAGTGCCGTGACTCTTGGACCGGTCCATCAGCCGCAGTCTCCACTCGCATGATTAATTATTAACTATGTGTAGTCCGTGCCTGCATATTTAATGGTGACATATTGGCTTATGTTATGTACAATTCATTTATCACCGCTCTTTTTTAGCCTTCCAACTTGGGGGGTCCCTTAGTTTCTCCTTTGATGGGGACTTCTTGAAGCCAATGGGTCAAAATATTGTTGGCCTGTTCAAAAATATATTTACATGGGAAAGCATTTCGTACGTTCGATTTGGCCGGAGATAGCTCGATGGAATTGTCAAAGTCATGTCTACTGTTTAAAAAATAGTTGAGTCGTTCGCATGTGTCTTTTTAATTTTTAGTGGGGTTTACATCTTTTATGCGGTTTATAAACTATTACGTTACGGTTGGATTTACTCAATACATCCTCATGTAGTAATTGCGAGGTTTCCTCATCACAAAAAAATATTTCATATAAGTACTTGTAGAGCATATTACTATTGTCATTCCGTACCATGTGTGTATATATTGAGGCAATCATTATTTTGTGTTATACAATTATGAGTTGATAAATTTTATATAAGGAACGTTTGGTAAATAGCTATTAGCTAATTGAATTAGTGAGTTTGAATAGTTGATAGCATTAGCTGATTATAGAAAGACGTTTGATAAATTAACTGTTAGCTTATAGCTGATTACATGCAAAATGACTTTCTTAATCGAAAAAATTGTTTTGAGCAACTTTTGAAATTTTAACATGTTAGAGCAATGAACCGTTACAAAAAAACTAATTAAGTAGACACTTATATTAATATTTAACTAAGTTAAACAATTAACCGTAGTCAAATAAACTAAAATTGACTGATAAGTTAACTATGTTATCAAACAGGACTATTACAATAACTCGTAAATTATATAAAAGAAGTAAACTGGAAATATCAAATATGAAGAAATATCTTTGTGATTTTGGGCATGAACCCACCACCACGTTTTTTTTAAAAAACTGGTGGACTACGCTATTTGACTCCAAATTAGGAAAACAAAAATCAAAATAAACATGCCTTTCCATATCACGTGCTCCTACGACCGCTGCTATATTCTCACACGCACGTTCGCGACTTGGCGTCACCGTGTATGCAATTTTTTCTTTAATACTTTCCTAAAAAAAAAAAAATTAGAAATTTAGAAATTAGATTCTCCACCCCAATATATATACCCCTCTGGCTCTGTTCCACAAGTCATTGTTAGTCGTGATCTCAACAAGTAAAAAATCTCTCTGTTTCTTCTTCTTCCCCGCCTCTCTCATTCTTTCTTCACAAGAAATTAAACCCATTAAGTGTTAGGGTTTTGGCTTAACAAATCCATCTTTTTCCATGGATTGGGTTCGCGGTGAGACGGTAGGGCACGGGAGTTTCGGGAAAGTAAGCTTGGCCAATCCAAGAAATAGCGTCGCCGGAGTTTCGCCGGCGATGGTTGTCAAGTCTTGCTCGGCGTCGCGGGCGGATTCGTTGTTGAATGAGAAACGGATACTGGATGAGCTTCAGGGGTGCCCGGAGATTGTGCGGTGTTTCGGAGACAGTTATAGTTTCGAGAAGGGCGAGAAGCTGTACAATGTGTTGTTGGAGTTTGCTTCTCGGGGATCATTAGCGGATAAGATTAAGGATTCGGGGGATTATAGGTTGCCGGAATTTGAGATTCGTAGGTATACCAAGGCTCTGCTTCGTGGGCTGAGGTTTATTCATGAAACGGGGTATGTTCACTGTGATGTTAAGCTTGAGAATATTTTGTTGGGCGAGGATGGGCGGATTAGGATTGCGGATTTTGGGTTGGCTAAGAGATGTGGAGAAGGGGAGAGTTTTGGGTGGGATTTGAGGGGTACGCCGATGTATATGTCGCCGGAGATGGTGGCCGGCGGCGAGCAGGGGCCGGCGGCGGATTTATGGGCACTTGGGTGTGTGGTGGCGGAGATGGTTACCGGAGCTCAGGCGTGGAATTGCTCCAATTTGGCGGCGCTGCTGATGAGAATTGGGGTTGGGGAAGAAGTCCCTGAAATTCCCGGGGAGTTGTCATCGGACGGTCAAGATTTTCTGGGGAAGTGTTTTCTTAAGGACCCGAGAAAAAGATGGACGGCGGAGATGCTTCTAAATCATCCTTTCGTCGCCGCCGCCACTGTTACATTGAAAGATAAATCTCCGGTTCCCTCCACTTCCCCTCGATGCCCGTTCGATTTCCCGGATTGGACGTCGGAAACAGAGTCCCGGCAATCCTCCGTTACATGCTCAATTACATCCTTGCCGGAATCAGAATTCTCCCGGCCGGCTTCGCCGGCGACAAGGCTGCGGGGACTAGTCAGTGACCACTCACCCAATTGGTCTGAAGATGCTGACGAGTGGGTAATCATTAGGTGATCTCATTGGTAGAGATTAAAAAAATTTTTAACCAGTCTCGGAATTGTATTAGCATTTTGCTTATTAATTCGAGAAATTTTTAAATCTTTTATGTACATATGAGGGGAATATACTTGGGAATCCCCAAGTTCCAACTGTACAATGTTAGTTTAATGATGACAGAAGTGAATGAATCGAATTCTTGGGAAACATGAGACTTGCAATTTAGGCAATTTCTATGATTTGTTTTTTGGTTTTAATAATGTTGGGGTGACGAAGTGAGGATGACATTCAGAAAGAAGATGTATATAATGCGGAACGATTCTGTTACCACTTTCGCAAGTTGCAACGACCATAAAATCACGGCTCAAACTCCAATAAAAATATCATTGGAAAGGGCCAAAGGGGGATGCAACTCGTAAGTCGTAAGCAGATAAGTGAAGAGATAACAAGTAATTCCCTTTCGGTAAAAGTTGCAACTCCCGTTAAATAACGGCGCTGTCTTTTTTTCTTTTTTTTTTTTTAAAGATTTCCGGTGCATGTACTTTGAATTATGCAGAGCACTACGGAACAGACCTTGTTTTTAGTTCTAAAATATGGACATGTCAAAGGATTATCGGGTACAAAAAAGATTTAAAACGACGTTCTGAAGAGAGGTCGGGAGTTTGAACATTCTCTTGTATGAAAAAATCAATCTGGCAAGCACTTTGCTCTGTAATTGGATCGAGCCGGTGCGAATGGGGATTAGTCTGAATATGATACGGGTTTAAAAGTGCCTCCTATAACCCAAAAAAAAAAGGACGTTCTGAAGATATTTGGAAGACTGGTTACCTAATTCATTCTGATTTTCTCTCTTTTTTTTTCTTCTTTTTTTTTAAAAGAGGATCTCGCGTTTTAGGAGAAAAACTAACCCCGGTTTAGAAAAGTTTCATAGTCTAAATTTGTAAACTAAGACTAGTCGCCTATGTAAATAAATACACTTTGAGGGGTATAAGGGATTCGATCTCTACTTTCTGACAATAAAATTATTTCCTATTGAGAGTCAAACTAGTTACCAAGTCAACAATATAATCGACTTCGTTGTGGTTTTGCCGGACAAACATCAATGTTTTTTGTTTTATTTTTTTTGGTTATTATGATTTCTTAAATTTTGTTAGTAATATTGTGTTTTCACTAATTTGGTGCTGAGTTGTTTGACCAAAAGCTTCTTGAAACAATCTTGAGGGGAAACAATTATGACTTATGAGACTAGTAAAAGTCTTGTTTTGGGACTTTGGGTAGAAACAACAACGTTGACAAATAGACGTTCAAGTAGTATAGGTTGCAATTTGCAAAAGGGGGGAGTTATTACCCCAATAGCAAAGCAAGTTGATTGATGATCAACTTGGGAATTCCGCAGGTTGCGATCTGGTCTCAAAGTTGCTGTCGTTGAATGTTCCAGATGCGTCATCCAATTGCCACTCTCCAGAAGCAAAACACAGTAACGTGCAAGTTGCAAGTGCCTAATGGGCTGGAAATCATATTTACCATATATGTTGGGCCCTATTGAGCCTTTTTTTGTCAATTTATGGCAAATTATACTGTACACCGTGGTGCACATAGCTATGTGCATCACGTACCTAAATGACGTAGTTTTGAGTATTGTAGACTAATCGTCCGTTTTTTTGGAAATCACGTTTTCCGTTTCGGCCGGTCTCTGTATTTATGTTAATATTCTGTGTATTCTAGACAATCATTCTGTGTATTCTAGGCAACCGTTCTGTGTATTATAGGCAACCGTCATGTGTATTCATGTTAGTAACACATGTTGTGATTTCATGTTAGTAACACATGTTGTGATGTGTTTGTGCATTCGAATGTTTAGGAGGATGAGTTCTATGTATTTTGTGTAAATATTATGTGTATTCATGTTATTAACACACGTTGTGATGTGTTTGTGCATTCGAATGTTAGGAGGATGAGTTCTGTGTATTATGGGCATCAATATTCTGTGTATTATGGGCAAACATTCTGTGTATTCTAGGCAAACCTTATTTGTATTCTATATAATGATTATGTGTATTATAGATAATGAATTCCCTGGAGTCATTCGCGTCCACTAACATCTGTGTATTTTGTGTCAATATTCTGTGTATTCTGGGCAAACATTCTGTGTATTCTAGGCAAACGTTCTGTGTATTATAGATAATGATTATGTGTATTATAGATAATGAATTCCCTGAGTCATTCGCGTCCGCGTCTACTAACACCGAAACGTCGTCATTTTACGTACGTGGTACACATTGCTATGTGCACCGTGGTGCAGGGTATAACGATTGTCAATTTATATCGTGAACCAGGGTGCACAATGCATTGTGCGCAATGCATTGTGCACCCCGTAAGGAGATGCGTTCTGTGTATTATAGGCAATCATTATGTGTATTATAGGTAACCGTTCTGTGTATTTATGCTAGTAACACAGCTTGTGATGTGTTTGTGCATTCGAATGTTAGGATGATGAGTTCTGTGTATTTTATGTTAATATTATGCGTATCCTAACATTCGAATGCACAAACACATCACAACATGTGTTACTAACATGAATACACAGAACGGTTGCCTATAATACACAGAATGATTGTCTAGAATACACAAAACGATTGCTTAGAATACACACAACTCATCTCTTTACGGGGTGTGCACCCTGGTCCACGGTATAACGATCCAGCCTTTTTGAACTGAATTGAAGCCAGCCAATTTGTGAATCGATACTCCATATTTGTTAATTTTTACCCACTCTTGAACTGAGGAAGAATTTGTATATATGACTTTTTGTTTAAAATCGTAATAGTAGTGTCATCAAATCACAAAATACTTGGCTATTAATTGACATTTAATAGTAAAATCAACTTATGAGGCAACTATTGCATTTTGTTGCGACATACCAGTTAAGTTTTCTGGTTTAGTGTGTGATGAAAGTTTTATATTGCTTAATCTCGATTAAAATTACGTAATATTGGCTAGTTTAAACATTCCCTACTTGGGATCCCATGATGACAGCCGTCTCGGGGCAGTTAATGATTCCCAATTTCATCACCTTTACGCGGAAAGCTGCCTGCGAATTGACCCAAATGGATGTATTATATTCACACTGCTGATCAGATCAGATCATATGCAATGACAAGAAACACTGAATTACTTAGCTTGCAGGATAATATAACTATGATATATATATCACCTTATCATCAGACCCAAATTCAACCACATATGAAGGATGGAAACGAGTTGGAACGTTTGGAGACAGCCGACAACGTCTGCCTTCATTGCTGCAAAGGAACAATTGTGTTAATATTGATCTGTCCTAGGTAGCTATTGTGATTTAAAACGAAAAGTCGGTGTATACTAATATAGTTGAATTACGTATTTATTATTTATATATTATATGCTCGCAACTTACTTGGTGATCCAAGTACCATGTTTACTACGCAAATCAGTCACGAAGAAAGCTCCATCTATATAGCTTATTCGGGCATGAAGTTTGGAGACCTAAAAGCAATGAGAAAACGAAACCATCAAATTAAAGAAATTCTTATACACTAATGTCTGAACTCTAAATAGCCTGTGATCTTACCTCGGTTGAAGATATGACTATTGATATTCCCAGAAAGTTTGGGTGTGGCACGGAACTAAACAAGAAGAGAGGAAAAATTTCACTCGATTATCATAAGAAAACATTGAAACAGTATTAAATTAGCTCATAAGTCCCAGTCTATGGTACTTCATTAAAGTTTTTATTAGTCAAGTGACTTTATTATTCGTTAGATTTAGAGGACTAAAATTTGGGCTAAAAAAAGGGGCAAAATCATACCCAACAATGCAGGGCATCTTTTCATCTCTGCCTAAGAAAATGGGTTCTGAAGCAGTACTTCCATTCTTGAGTGGACATAAAAACCATCTAAAAAAATGCAGCCATGCATGCAGGGGTTATACAAATCCACAAGGCAATAGTTATATTGAGAATAACAGTGTTTTATATATACTTGTTTTACTCACTCTCCATTCATGGCACGCTCCAATGCATCATCATCATCAAACCATCGTCTCAGTTGATCATTAGCCTTCATTAATTCAAAATCCATAACATCAAATAAACCCTAGTACCTAGCCTAGGTTGTCATAGCTAACTGGCTCAAATCATGAAGTTTTCAACAGCTAAGCAACTTGGACGGGGATATCCCTATTTTAATAGACATAAAATCTATAGTCAATGTTTGTGACCACGTGACAAGTATGTAGGTTGTTGGGATAATTACAGCTAAGTTTATTAGACAGTTGTTTTGGTAGTTACAAATCTCTAAGTTGAATTGA
>CM008341.1:16050801-16069702 GCA_002525835.2 Ipomoea batatas | reverse complement strand
CATTATATATATCAATTTGACGATAATACCCCTAGATTTAACACATATTTAACAGAAATTTTAACAGAGAACTATTTGTGGTCAAAAATGAAAGTTAGAGGACCATTTGTGGTCGAATTGAAAGTCGAGGACTAAAAGGAGTACTATCCTAATAGTCAGAGGACCATTTGTGGTATTAACTCTTTATAATTTTATGTTCACAATTTCATAGCTCTACGTTCACAATTTCATAACTCTATATTCATAAATTTGTAACTCTATGTTCACAATTTCATAACTCTATATTCAACAGTATCAAAGCTCTATGTTCAACAATATAACACAATTTTTGAATTTGTATAACAAAATTGTGAATATAGAGTTCAAAAGTTGTGAATATTGAGTAATGTAATTTTGTATATTGAGATCTAAAATTGTGAACGTAGAGTTCTAAATTTGTGAACATAATGTTCTAAATTTATGAATATAGACTCAGGTCCACCTCCATAGCATAATTTGCCCATAGGAATGGCCTAACAAGAACTACTATGCAAATTATTGCGTGGATTTGTGTACACCACTGTTCAAAAAGATGTCGTTTTGATGTAAATATATATATATATATATATATATATATATATATAAATTCTTACTCTTCGTGTGTTAGAATAATGGAATTTCTGGGGTAAGATAATATATTTTATGAGTTAGAATAATGTATAAAGTACTTTGTGTTAGAGTAATAATTTTTTTGAGTAAGATAATATATTTTATAAGTTATAATAATGTATTTTATGTATTCTTTTACCGTGATCTACACAAGTAACTATTACTATTGACTTGGTAACTTGATTCAAATAATCCAATAATCAAAATAATAATAAGAAATGGAGATAAGGAGAATGGTGGAATAGTAAAAATTTGAAGCCTCAATTCACAACTAACACAGAAGAGTTGATATGTTCAAAAAGAGGCAAATAATTATAATTCTTGAATGTTCACCAATCCTAACCATTACTATTTCAAACAATAAATATGACATATTATACAATTTTTAATGTTCTCATAGTGTTATATTTTAGAAATTGAAGAACAAAGATAACTTTAATTATCATTTTTAAAAATATTATATTGGTATTATATTTGGTGAGGTAAGATTTATTTAGTCAAATTTTGGTTGGATTTAGCGGACTCTTAGTTTGGTTCATTAATAGCATGGTAAACCCAATCTACTATCTATGTGGCATAGGCCTCGCTCCCAACATAAGAGAGGTACCCATGTGAAACGTTTTTAATATAATATACTGTCATTATTCAATGGTATACCGTATATACTAATCATATATTTCACACAGGAGATATAACATGTGTAATGCTCTTCATACAGAAAATTTGTCATGTATAACAAGATCAATTGAGAGAATATGACAATAATCAAATTCGTAACTTTTTAATACAATATTTATGGTTTAAATTCTATAAGTTTATTGTGTAAGAGAAGGTGTGAAACCCAAAAGTAGTGAGTAGTTTCATTCAAACATCCTTCCCCATACATAGTCATAAATTTCATCCCAAAAGTATATATTTTATAGATGAGACTTGAGAGGCAAGAGAATCCAAATTTTAGGCGAAAACAGGGACAGGAACCGAAAGGCGCATTTACGTATCTTTCTCTCTTCATTCGTGCAAGAGAGCGTAATAAGTTATGCAGGCATGCAATTCTCTTTCACCCTTCCCGTCTTTCTCTCCGTTTCTTTTCTTTCCTCTCAGCTCATTACAAGATTATTTGCAGGGGCAGGCCGCCATTTCTGTTCTTATAAAGCTTCTCCTCTTCATCGCCGTTTCTTTAGTCCGATCATCTTCTTCTCTCACGGTCCACCTCTTTAAATTTCCTTTATTTCTGTTTCCAATGCAATTCCTGCCGAAATTGAGGTGAGAATTTGAGATTATTTTTATTGTTTTTTATTTTTTTAATACCAGATTGGAGAAACGTGTTCGACTTCAAGCAATAACTGCGATGAAGGGTTGCTCTGTTCCACCTGCCCTGCAAATGGAAATACCCGACCCAGATGCTCTCGCGTTCAACCCACCAATCCCACCTCGAAGGTAGTTTTTTCTGTTAAATTTCTTCCATTTTCTGGGATTTTGATTTGATTTTTCTTCTGCGTTTGGGTTGAAAAGGTCAAAGGGCTGCCATTCAACAAGTATTCATGGCTGACGACTCATAATTCGTTCGCGATGTCTGGGACGAAGTCAGCCCTCGGGTCTAACATTATTGCTCCGACCAACCAAGAGGACACCGTCACCGCTCAGCTCAAGGTCCGTCAATATTTAATTCATTATAATATCTTATTTAAGGTGTTTACTTGGATTTGATGAGATTTGTATTTGGCCCAACACAGTTGTCATATATTCTTGTTTTCTTTCTCATCAACTTTTTCACATTCTGTGAAGAAATCGAGAATAGTTAGTAATTGTTGATAAGAAAGTAGTAATATTGATAGATACTCCACAATATTTTAAGGGCATTCCCATGATTTGACTTGGTTAAACAGCCCATACGAGTGATTGATTAATTAGTTTTTTGTAATAGTTTATTTCTCCAAACACTAAAATGCAAAACGTTTTTCAATCAGCTTATTGAGAAAGTTATTTTGCTGTTTTTTGTAATAGCTTATTTCTCCAAACACTAAAATGCAAAAAAGCAACTTTTTCGATCAGCTTTTGATAAAGTTATTTTGCATGTAATCAGTTATTAGCAAACAGTTAATTTACCAAACATCTTTCTACAATTAGCTAATGCTATCAACTAGTCAAACTCACTAACCCATTCAGTTAACAGCTATTAACTATTTACCAAACACCCCATATAATCCTCTTAGGAAACTGAAAAATATGAGAATTTGGAAACAAGCTATCTTAGGATATAATGGATGACCTTTGACTTTTTGAGAGGGTGGTTTGGTTTAAGGAATGTCACATTATGGTTATCTAACCAGTTCAAACATTCCCTTATTGTCTTTGCACCACTAGATAAGACTAAAGGAAGTGAAAACAATGTATAGCAGCAGTTGGTGATGAAATGTGGTTTATACCTTGGGGGATAAGCTTAAACCCCTAAGGATTTGGCGAACTGATAAGTAAGTGTCTATTTATAGGTTAGGTCTAGAGTTCTATATCTGAAGGCCACACCAAACCAAATAAACGTTTGGGAGTCTTACCTAGCCTCTAAAGCTCCTACTTTCCTTAGGAATATACTAGGATCTTTACATTTCACAGCGTTTGTGATTGACTGTCAGGATATTGTTATGTCCGATAAGTAAAATCATATCTCTTGGAATATTTGATTGATTAGAGCATTCGAATAAGGTGTGCTATATCAGTATATCTTATAATCTGCATGGTTGCTTCAGTTGAACCGAATCGTTTTCAAGTGACATATCGAGGGAAAGTTGAGAGCTTTTACCTTATCTATCATTCTACTGAATAAGCTAAACCCTCTTCTGCAATTAGTTTATCTAGTGTTTGTGGGATATAAGGAGGGGGGAAGGGGAGGGGGTTGTTTCAAATTTGTTTACGTTATATTGTTATCTAACATCTAAATTATACTATTCTATCATATTTTATTTAGGTCATCAAACTTCGAAAGGATAAATTTAGTAGTTGAGCTGTCTTCCTCCCCCTCCCCCTTGTTGGTTCAACAAGCTGATGGTGACATTTTACTTCAATCACCATGTTTAGCTTGAACAATTTAATTGATTTACATAATATGTGGTAAAACTGGATTCTGACCATTTAAAAGTTGTTATTTTTTGTTTTCAGTGTCAATGATTTATTCACTCAGTTGAACAAACCTAAATTATACGTAGTATTAAATTAGTTACTGTTAAATGTTGTAAAAAGCTTTTCAGAATTTCAGTCTTTAATAAAAATGCCGCTTTACTAAAGTACTCCATTTTATTGCGTTTGTAGAATGGGGTTCGAGGACTTATGCTTGATATGTATGACTTCAACGATGACATCTGGTTGTGTCACTCATTTGGAGGGAAATGCCTCAATGTTACATCATTTGTAAGTGTGTTGATGATCTTAGTAGCAATTATTTACCGAAATACAAATGAACAAATGTTTTTCTCATCGCCTTTTCCTTTTCTTTCTTTCTTATGTTGTGCATTCCAGCAACCTGCTATTAACGTGCTGAAAGAAATTCAAGTATTTCTTGAAGAAAACCCCTCTGAAATTGTCACTATCTTCGTTGAGGACTATGTGACATCTCCACAAGGATTGACGAAGGTTTTTAATGCGTCTGGTCTTAGCAAGTACTGGTTTCCACTGTCTCGAATGCCCAAAAAGGGTGAGGATTGGCCTTCGGTGGATGATATGGTCAAGCAGAATCAGCGGCTGGTGGTCTTTACATCTAAAGAGGCTAAGGAGGCTTCTGAGGGGATTGCTTACGAGTGGAGATACGTAGTGGAAAACCAGTGTGAGTTTCATCTATCCAATCCAATTCACCTATGTGTTCTTACATGACATACGCTAATATAACATTCCGCTAGTTACTCATATGCTCCTTTGGGCAAATTCTTTGCGGGAATGTGGGCAAACAATGTCCATGGATTGCATCCCACAGCTAGTTTGAACTCTCTTTTTATATGATCCAGATTGAGTTTCTAATGCTAATTTCTATTGGTTATTTGACGTTTTAACACCACATTTGTATGCATTGCAGATGGAAACGATGGAATGCGACCCGGTTCCTGTCCAAGCCGTTCCGAATCGTCTCCTCTGGATACAGACACAATATCATTGGTTCTGCAGAACTATTTTCCAGAGAATCCCAATGAGACAGCATCATGTGTTGACAATTCTGCTGCACTACTTAGTATGATGAATACCTGTTATGAAGCAGCTGGAAAACGTTGGCCAAATTTCATTGCAGTTGATTTTTACAAGGTATAGAAGCCGATAGAAGTGCATGCTCTACATTTTTTTTTTTGGTCACTTTTTCGGGAACGAGTATGATGTTAATTGTGGCTATTAAGGGTAAGAAGAAACCCGGAAAAAAAAAAATCCCTAATGTCATATCCATACTTTTGCAGAGGAGTGATGGTGGCGGTGCGCCAGAAGCTGTGGATCGAGCAAATGGCCGTTTGGCTTGTAACTGCCAGAGTATTGCATATTGCAAGGTTTGTTAATACACCTCGTTGAGCATAATATATATAACAATAATAATAATAAATGTGCAGTTCTACAGTTCTACAGTTCTACTATCAGCTTAAACTTTTAGTTGAAACGAAACACATCATTCAGTACAGTACCAACATTTATACATTGACCTGAATTTTGCCCATTTTAAACAGCCAAATGGTTCATCTACCAAATGTGAAGTGCCTAAGCTCTCTCCTCCCCCACCGGGACAGTTAACGCCTGAATTAACATCAGCAAATCCCAGCAACGATTCTCGAATATGCAGATCGCTGCAACTTCAGTGGTTGATTGTGACGATTTTTGCTTTAATTCTCTTACTGAGGTCATAAATTGCAGTGGTTTTACTTGCCACCAACCATGGAAGTCTATACAGTTATACACGTTGAGCTGCATCAGAGCAGGAAAGTCACTCATTCTTTGATATTCACTTGTTAGATTTTTGCTGTTCTCTCAAACTCCACTGTTGTATGTTTATGGGCTGTGTAATGTATTGAAGATGAGGAGAAACAGTACATATTTAAGTATTGATAATGTAAGTGATATACTGTTCGAGATCTCGTTGTGACATTGTCTTTCCGGCCTTCTGATCCATTTTATATATTGGGTTTGTTTAACCATACGTGATTAAGTTTTTCATGATTAGATTTTTTTGAGTAATATTTAATTTAGTGTTAGTATATGGACTATAATTTATTTAGTTCAAACTACGTCAAAAGTGGTATTAAATATGAGGAGAGGAAACCAGCTTGGTTGGCATGCACTCTTGTCACTTAAGAGAAGTCGGGAGTTTGAACCCCCTCTTGTATGGAAAAACCAATCGCACCTTGCCCCTTAATTGGGCCGGTCCGATGCGAATGAGGATCAGTTGAGTATAGTACGGGTTTAAAGATGTCTCTTACATGTAGGGCAAGATGCGCATCATTTCCTTTTATGTGCTCACTAATGTGTAAAATGCACACCACAAACTTCCACCTCACAAGAAACCTTCATATTGTAGTTGCTCTAAAGGCAAGGTAACAACCATTCAAGCGATAGCATTTATCAATCGAAATAAATTGGTAGATCCGTTAGGCTGTTCCCATTAGTTAGTTTTGCACAGGTTTTAATGAACTTTTTGACAGGGTGGAAGAGATAGAGGGTAGATTGGTACTCCTGCAAATGAGGGTGTTTTGCAACATTTGGTGGGCCCCTTGCCTGAAAAGGGAACTATGCCTCATATTTTGTTTTTGTTTTTTCCTCCACCTTATTTTCTTTTTCATAATTACACTTACAAAAACTTTTCAAAAACCATACCAAAATTCTAACAATTGAGGAAGGCCTTAATATGTGTAAACATGATAGCATAATTACCACGTGAACACAATAAAGTTAAAATATGAGAATGATTTATTAATACTTATTTCTAATAGTAGGGTAGGTAGAGTTTGAATATTGTCATGAACAGTAGGGTTTGAGTTTGAATTGAGGCCATTGTACATATAAATGCATAATTTGATGTTGAGTCTCAAAGATATATTGATGTGTTTTATCTCATTCATAAGTAGTCAACACAGAGACGGGCAATGGTGATTATATAAAAAAATGTTAAGGTTATACGTTAAAATTTTCAACACAAATACGATTTTTAAACAAATTGTTCAAATGATTTCTTAGTTGGTGATTGGAATTTAATTTATTTATGAATTATAAACTCGAGTTTTCCTTTAATTTTTGTGTAGAACATTTTCTTTAATTCTTGTGTAAAACATTTTATATTTCCCTGCCAGTGTGAGACTAATATATATATATTTGAATTATGTGGGGCCAACTTTCTTTTAAAATGTATTTGAAAATCAGGAAAATGAGTTTTTTTTTTTTTTTTCAAATATTCTTCATTTTGAGTGTTTAGTTGCATTTTAGAAAACTATATTGGTGTGTTTAGTTCATTTTTCAGAAAATGAACAAAAAAGAAGAGGGTCAAAACACTATAAACTTTATCCGGTAAATTTTGAAGACAAAATCAACGATGGGTGATGGTTGAACCGTTGTTAGTCACTTTCTAGTTTCTACTATAGATGGAACTATGGAAGGTGACCAATTGGTTGTTGAGGAGATAGGTTAGGGATGGTTGAGAAAGAAAGATGTCCGGAAATCAAATAGAAGATGCCTAGAAAATGACCTCACCGGGAAGTTGTTTTTAAGAAAAACAAGGTGATTTCCTCATTTTGATCCGAAGTAACGTTTTATGACTAATTTTAAAAATAATTTTCAGAAATCATTTTCTGAATTTATAAAAACACCCTTAATTTTGATTTTACAGTAGTAGGTAGTAAACAACTAAAAATAAAAAGTTTTCTAAAAAAAATAAAAAAATAAAATTGAGTGCAATTTAATTGATAAACCATTTATTTATAGTTCAGCTCAATAATTTGAACTACGACGCGGGGGCTAGGGCTGCGTCATTTGGCGCCAAAATACTTGTTCCCGCCATTACATTTGCCCGCCAATTCCACATTTCTACTACTCAGATCTGGAGACTGAGCTTCCGGAATAGCGAGGTGGAAAATTGCGCCAAAGCGTTTAGAGAGAGGGAGAGAGAATGTCGGACGATCCTTCAGCTGTAGCCGGAAGGCGGAGGAGCCGGGGAAGCAATGCGACGGCGAGGGCTAGCGCGCTGGAGCGTCTCAGAGCAATCCGCAATGGCGAACGCTGCTCCCGAGAGGCCGGCGCGCTCCAAGTCAAAATGGATGACCCGATCTACGACGTAGTTGACGATGACGAGTACAAAGCCCTAGTTGCGAAGCGGGGCGAAGAGGCTCGAGGGTTCATCGTCGATGATAATGGCCTAGGGTACGGAGATGAAGGCCAGGAAGAGGACTGGTCTATTGCTGGGCTCCCTGAATCTTCTGATGAGTCCGAGGGAGAGACAGAAAGGCGGAAGAAGAAGAAGACATCAGAGAAGAAGGAGCAACCTACGAAAAAGCCATCGGCCGCTCTGTCAGCTGCCGCAGCGTTGATGGGTAGGCAACGGATTTCGAATATGTTTACTTCTTCAGTTTTTAAGAAAAGTAGGGATGATGCATCGAAAAATTTGTCATGTGATAGCATTGTAGATGATGTAATAGCTGAATTTGCTCCTGACGAGGCTGATAGGGAAAAAAGACGAAGGGGAAGTTCTATTTTATCTTTGAATTCGGCTAGTTCAATTAAAGTGAATACAAACCCTATGCCAACCAAAACTGAGAAGCCGATCATAGACAGTGTAAATTTGATTGTGAATGATGAAGCTAGGAAAGTTGAGCCAATTGTTGAGAGCGTTAGAATTGGCGAGTCTATGATGAATGATGTGCAAAACGCCGATTTGGGTGACCCAAAAACTCTGCCGGAGAAAATTGAGAATGTAAGCACTTCCGATGATGACTTGAAAGAGAAGAAAGGAGTAGAAACATGTGACTTTGCAGCGAATGGAATTGGGGATAAAGAGAATGTGTTAAATGAAGCTGAAGTGAAGGTAGATCCAATGCAGGAGGATAAGGTGTTTACACTCAATGCAAAAATTAAAGCTGAAAATAATTCTGCTTTAAGTGCAAACGTAGAGTGGCAAGCAGTGAGGAGTTCTGGAAAGTGCTCTGGGTTAAATCATGCCAATGCTGAAGAAAACTCAGACTTGGAATTGGAATCTGATGGATCATTTCCTTTCTTCATACTTGATGCTCATGAGGAGCTTTATGGAGCCAATTCAGGCAATCTTTATCTATTTGGGAAGGTACATTTGAGACTTCCTTTTTGCTTTGGATGCAACTCCACATTTTGCAGTGGTTTACTCCTGAATAATTGATGGCTATATTATTCTTGTACTAAATTAGGTTATGACATTTTCCATACAAACTTAATATCTTGGTAGCTGACATCTGAACTCTGTCATTGTTTTTCAGGTTAAAGCTGGAGGCAGATATCATAGTTGTTGTGTGATTGTAAGGAACATGCAGAGATGTGTTTATGCAATCCCAAGTAGCACTTTATTTCCCAAAGATGCAATCTTGAAGCTAGAGAGCGATGTTAAAGAGTCTCAAATTTCTGCTGCTGCTTTTCATAGCCAGCTTCATGTAATTACATCAAATGACATGCTTTTCCTTGTATGCTCAGTTCTTGTACTTCTTGCTAATTGTATATTTTCTTGCTGTTAGGAGATGGCGTCAGAACTGAAAACAGAATTGACGAAACAGTTGGTGGAACGCAATGTCTCGAGTTTTAGCATGGCACCTGTTAAGGTTTTTGAGGACACAACTTGCAAATCTGATACTTTAAACTACACACCTGACAATTACAATATCCTCATCCTGTTGTAGTGTTTTGCTGGCTATTTACTTTGTTCTACTACTACCATTTTGCAGCGAAATTATGCATTTGAAAGGTCTGACATACCTCATGGGGAGAATTATGTCATTAAGATTAACTATCCATTCAAGGTATATATATACTGTTTAACTAACTCCTTACAAAATTAAAGTCTCATATTTGCTATTTTTCAGTAGTTATCAGAGCAGAACTTGGCTTGATTTAAAACAATGAAGCCTGCTCTTAGTTCTGACAAATCTCAAAAGAAATTGACAAAGTCTGGCTTTTCTAGTAGTTAGCAGTAGTTATGTTTGGGTATGCATTACCATATTTGAACTTTCTTATTCCAGGACCCACCACTTCCACCAGATCTCAAGGGAGAAAACTTTTGTGCTTTAATTGGCACCCATAGCAGGTACTTGGTTTGTGCAAATATGCCAAAGATTGAAACTTTTCTATCAGCATCTTTCTTTATTCTAGCATCTCATGCCTGCATTCAATCTTTGGAAAAGATTGTTATGCAGAGTATGCTAGAAAAATTTCTTGCCCTGAAATTTGGATTGTTTATCTGCTTCCAGATTAGGAATGAATGCCTGTATCTGTAAAATGTTCTGTATGTGTGTCTACTATCCTCTGCTGCTTTAGATCACCTGTGTTATTTGAACTGACTCCAATGTATTTTCACTATTTGCAGTGCACTTGAGCTCTTTTTTGTGAAGAGGGAAATCAAGGGTCCTTCCTGGTTATCAATTTCAAAGTTTGCTAGCTGTCCAACCCCTCAACGTGTGAGGCCTCAAAAGCTACTTATCCCCCTTTTATGATATTGAATTGTAGTTTCATAGGCTATATAAGTAAATATCTGTTTTACAATCTGCACAGGTAAGCTGGTGTAAATTTGAGGTTACTGTGGATAGTCCAAAGGACATCCAAGTCCTCAAAGAGAACATTCCAGAGATTCCTCCAGTGGTTGTTGCCGCAATAAATGTGAAGACTATTATCAATGAAAAACAAAATGTCAATGAAATTGTATCTGCATCTGTTGTCTGTTGTCACAAGGCCAAGGTACAATCTATTTTACTTGTTACTTGCTTCTTCTGATTATGATGAATCAAACTAGCTACATAGTTGTTGTTTTTTCCCCACTTATAATTTATGTTTGCATAGTGCTAGTACATAGGTCATAACCACTTCTGCGGTTTACTGCAAACTGTAAGAATTATGTTGAATTCTGCTAAAGGCAACTGAATGCATTCAACTTATCTCTTTCAGATTGATGCTCCAACTTTAACCTCTGAATTAACAAGGCTGGGGATGCTTTCTCATTTTACTGTTGTGCGGAAGCTTGAGGGAAGCATATTTCCAATGGGATTTACCAAGGAAGCAACAGATAGAAATACAAAAGCTGGAACTAATATTATTAGTTTTGAAAGCAGGCAAGTTCGGCCTACAGATAGAATTATTTTCAATTGACAAGCTTTAATATCTTTGCTTCCATATTCTCTCTAGTCTTGTCTTTCCCGCTGTTGTAATTTAAGTTCTTGACTATGGATTCTCTTTGAAATACCAGTGAAAGAGCTTTGTTGAACCGTTTGATGATTGAGTTACACAAATTGGATAGTGATGTGCTTGTTGGGCACAATATATCTGGGTTTGATCTGGATGTACTGCTTCATAGAGTTCAGGTTTGTGCATGCCTTAAATGCTCAAATTTACTGCATACTGATTCCTGTTATAAATAGAGAAGGTTTGATTGCAAGAAAAAACAAGAGTATTTCATTTTCAAAAAAATTTCCTTTTTACTCACTAAAAGGATTCTGTTCCAAATTGTTTATTGATGCATGGGGCCATTGGTGCATTGTCTGTCACCCATGACAAAAATGCTTTGACACACTTTAAACCTTTTCCAAAGTCTGATGTTATCTAATTAAAGGGGCTGATGATATTGCAGACATATTTTTACCATTGTATATTTATGGATCTTTCCAAAGCGTTATGCTAGGATGCTCAGAATTTCTTACATTATCATGCAGGCATGCAGAGTACCAAGCAACATGTGGTCAAAAGTTGGCCGTCTTAAACGTTCTGCCATGCCTAAGCTTACAAAAGGAAGTAACATTTTTGGCTCTGGAGCAAGTCCAGGGATCATGTCTTGTATTTCAGGGCGTATCCTGTGTGATACATATTTATGTTCTCGTGACTTGTTAAGAGAGGTAGGATCTCTATAATCTAAATTATTTGTTACTTGCTATGTTTTGATATTTATCATAGTGTGTAACTATTATATAATACTTGCTTTCAGGTTAGCTATTCCTTGACACAACTCACAAAGAATCTGCTAAATAAAGATCGCAAGGAAATTTCTCCACATGATGTTCCTCAAATGTTTCAGGCTTCTGACTCGCTTATGAAACTAGTGAGTTCTCATTTCTGTTTGATGCATTTGTGGTTATCTTCCTGAATCAGCATCAGAGATTATGTTTGCCTGCATTATCAAGAGAGAAAAGTGAGCCTACTTGGATCATCTCTTGATTGCATAATTTGTAGGCCAGCTTTCAATGTTGCTCACCATTGCATGACCTAAAATGGATTGTATGAGGTCCCTGGTGATAGAGTAGGTATCTAGTTTCATGTCACAGGGATGAGCCGGATGTTTTCTATTGAGAATGCTCAATTTTGTCATAATAATACAACTTTCTGCTGAGAATTTCATTGTGTCTTACAGCTTATGTGATTTTGCAGATTGAATATGGAGAAACAGATGCATGGCTGTCAATGGAACTCATGTTTCATTTGAGTGTTCTTCCACTCACTCGTCAGCTAACTAATATTAGTGGTAACCTTTGGTGTAAAACTCTCCAGGTGAATCATTGTATAACCCTTTCAACTGTAGCTCTTCTCAAATTAACATCCATGTATACATCATAGTTAATTAACAAATATTTATAAAATTTCAGGGGGCTAGGGCCCAAAGAGTGGAATATTTATTGTTGCATGAATTCCACAGTAAGAAATTCATAGTGCCAGACAAGTTTTATTCTAAAACAAAGGAATTAAAGTTGACAAAGCGTAAACAAAACCATGGTGGTGATGGAAAAGAAACTGATGAAAACAACATTGAAGACCCAAGTTTTGGAAATGAGCCCCCAGAGATTGAGACTGGGAAAACCAAAAAGGGACCTGCCTACTCAGGAGGTTTGGTTTTGGAGCCAAAACGAGGGTTATACGATAAATACATATTGTTGCTGGACTTCAACAGTCTGTACCCATCTATTATTCAGGTAACCTTATATTCATTGGTCTCCCCCATCTCATTTCTCTATTTAATCCCTAATCTCTTTTCTTCTAAAAAGATAAGTACTCCTGGATCTCCAGTCCCTGTTAAAAAGATGGTGTAAGAATCTCACTCTCTTTTCTTTCAGGAATACAATATTTGTTTCACCACTGTTGAAAGATCTCATGATGGATTGGTTCCTTCTTTACCATCCAGTAAAGAAACTGGAGTCCTACCAAAGGTAAAGCACCTAGTATTGCTGGTATTTATACTTGAGAAATGGAGATTTGAATCTGAAAATATGATACCAAAGTCCTTTATTGAAGATATCTGTGTGATTTGAGTTATTTCTTTTATGGAGTCTTAATGATGTGATGTGTATGTGCACCGTCTGATATCATATGTAATACTGGAAACTCTAAACAAGTGTGTGAGCAAGGACTAAATATTATTGAATTTTTTGCAATAAACATGCATTTCAAGATTGTCTTTATTTTTGCTGCACCTAAAGGAAACCTTAGGGGTGATCTACTGATTTTGGTGTTGATTTGGTCATATCTTGTAATGTGTATAACCTGTGATTTGGATAATGTACTATCCCACCAAAATATTAAAGAAAACCCTGTTCTACTTCATTCTTGAGTATTTTGTTGAAAAAAAAGGTTTCCTGCTTTCTCTTTCTGAACCTTTTTTCTGCATGTATTATAGTTGCTTAAAAACTTAGTTGAGAGGAGAAGACAGGCAAAAGCATCACTGAAAACAGCATCAGGCCTTCAAGCCCAGCGGTTTGACATACAACAACAAGCACTCAAATTGACAGCAAACAGGTATTTGTCTGGTCATTTTTCCTGAAGGTTAATCTCTCATCTTTAGGCTTATTTGAGCTGCGTTTTCATTCGAGCTCAAATTTTGAGCAGGAGTCCAATGCCATAATAAATCAGTAATTCAGTTTGATTTGGGACCTGGATTAATAAATTATCTGAAATTCCTTCTAGTTTTAAGAAATAACAAACAACCCAATTCTACCTATGCAAGTATGTAAACTAACTCTACATTTAAGCCAAACCTTCCCTATGAATTTGAGACCAAGACTTTCCAAGCCTAATCTCACAACCCTAACACAAATCATGCTCAACGAACCAAATTGAAATTTATCCTTAGTGTCCTTATGAACGATTTGTTTAATTCTTAGTTCGCTTGCCATCATAGTTGTCTTGGAGTTTCAGTTCTCTGACTTAACCATTTCTGATGCAGCATGTATGGTTGCCTTGGGTTCTCCAATTCTAGATTTTATGCTAAGCCTCTAGCAGAGATGATAACACAACAGGCAAGAAATATGTGCTTTGCCAACCTTCTATTTGCTTATATCTTCCCGTAGTAAAATTATTGCTGTCTGTGAGGTTGGCTTACCCTGCTTTTGTGTAGGGAAGAGAGATTCTGCAGAGTACGGTTGACCTTGTCCAGAATATACTAAACTTAGAGGTAGCATTTTTTTTTTAATAATTCTGATTCTGTTAGCATTATTCCCTGAACATCTTTTCTTGTTTCTTTTTTCAATTGTTCAGGTTATTTACGGTGATACAGATTCAATTATGATTAATAGTGGGCTTGATGATATTCCAAAAGCAAAATCAATAGCAAGGAAAGTCATTGAAAAGGCATGTTCTGTTAGTCTTGATTTTTGAATGACATTCATTTTCTTGGTAAATTCGGGTTTTTGTTTACATTTGTTCTCAGCCTTTCTGTGATAGGTGAATAACTTTTCTTTTGTAGGTTAACAAGAAATATAAATGTTTGGAAATTGATCTTGATGGCTTGTACAAAAGAATGCTGCTACTCAAGAAAAAGAAATATGCTGCTGTAAAAGTACAATTTAAGGATGGAACACCTTATGAGGTAGCAATTATACTTAACTACATTTTTATTAAGTTAACACTATGCTTGTTGGAATTAGTTACAACTACCAGCTTGTCACTATATTGCTATGCCATCCAGGTAATTGAAAAGAAAGGTCTTGATATGGTTCGTCGTGACTGGAGCTTGCTATCAAAGGAATTGGGAGACTTCTGTCTCAGCCAAATACTATCTGGAGGGTATATCTTTGTGAACTACTGAACTCTTCTGTCTTTCAGTCTTCAGTTACAAAAGATGATCTGGTGATTTACTGTTTGCAGATCTTGTGAGGATGTTGTTGAGTCAATTCATAATGCTTTAATGAAGGTAATGTTGTATGCTATGTGAAATATCAGAATTAAACATGGGGATTCTCTAAGCTGTAATTACAAGCTTTTGCATTATTTGGTCTAAATCTTGTTCCAACAAACTAAATCTCATGAGAAGATGAATATGGCAATGATGAGTGGAAACTTTTACTCCACCCATTTTATTTGTCCCATTTAACTGTTTTAATAGGTCACTTTACATTTTCAAAAAAAAAAATAGGTCACTTTACCAAATTCCAGCATCAGGGTGGCCTATAGTCCACTTGGTTTTATACATTTCTATTTTGGCGTAATGGCCAGGCTTTGTAATATTAAATCTAATAGATTCAGTACTTGCATTTCAGGTACAAGAGGATATGAGGAATGGGCAAATAGAACTGGAGAAGTATATAATCACCAAATCATTAACTAAACCACCTGAAGCATATCCTGATGCAAAGAATCAACCTCATGTTGAAGTAAGTCTATTAATGCCTATCCTGATGCAAAGAATCAACCTAATGTTTTCTGACTTTTTATTTTTCCAAGACTTTTCATACATATAGCCTGACTTTCAATTTTATACATTTTCTTTCTTGTATTGTCTATAGGTAGCACTTAGGTTGAAGAAAAGTGGTTATATTACTGGCTGCTCTGCTGGTGATACTGTACCATATATCATCTGCTGTGAGCAGGTTTGCACACGCAACTGCTGATATCCTTTTTTCCTACATTGTTTCTTGTCAATGCCATTTACAGTGAACTCCAGCTTTGTTGGATTCCTGTTATGTACAATTTTTGAATGTTGGCTTCTACTTGATGTCAATAGGGAAATCAATCGGGTAGCTCTACGGGGATTGCTCAGCGGGCAAGGCATCCTGATGAGCTGAAGAATGACAATGAGAAATGGATAGTTGACATTGATTATTACCTTGCACAACAGGTGTTTATACTAATGAGGCATTGCACTTGGTTCTTTTACATAATGCATTCTCGTGGTTTCCATACTGAAACAGTCAATATTACAGATACATCCTGTGGTATCACGTCTCTGTGCATCAGTTCAGGGAACCAGCCCTGCTCATTTGGCTGATTGCTTAGGTCTTGATCCATCCAAGGTAAAACACTATTTTTCTTCCAAAACCATTGGTTTATGGCTTGCTATCATTTGTCTTTGTTTTCCACTTATATAAAACTTGTGGTATCTTTTCAGTTCCAAAACAAATCAAGCAATGATGTCAAAGATGATCCTTCAAGTTCACTCTTGAGTGCAGTAGATGATGAGGAAAGGTAATCAATTTATTGCCTACAAAGTATTTTATGCAACTCAACAGACAGCATGAACATTTCTATACGATTTTTTATTTGAACAAAGAAAATTGTTTTGGTATGCCTTTCATGATCAAACTTGCAGATATCGAGGTTGTGAACCATTGGTCTTGGCATGCCCTGGCTGCTCTGCTTCCCTTGAATGTCCGCCCATATTTAACACCATATGTTCGTCCATAAGTCAGAAGCCAACAGACCAAGCAGAAAGACCCGCTATTGAGTTTTGGCACAAATTAACCTGCCCTAAATGCCCAGAGGAGGCTGCTGTGGGTAAACTGTCGCCTGCTTTATTAGCAAACCAGGTAAAAATCTTTTACTGCACTCCCTCCCCTGTAAAAAAACTCAGAAACAGACATACACTGGACTACACTACTCCACTGCTAAGAAATGTTGGCATGAGTTTCTTTATTTACTTGACTCTGGCAGGTGAAGAGGCAAGCTGAGAGGTTTGTTTCAACATATTACAAAGGACTAATGTTGGTATGCACTTTCTACCTTAAAAACTTCAATCTTTATATTAAAATTGCCATTTGAAGGTAGCAATCCTAACACTGAATTATATCAGTGTGACGATGAAACCTGCAACTACACTAGCCGCAGCCTGAACCTGCGTGTAATAGGCGGCTCCGAGCCTGGAACTGTTTGTCCAAACTATCCTCGTTGCGAAGGACATCTCATGAGAAAGGTATTCTTGGAAACGTTATTTACTATCAAGCTTTCATTTTGAATGCCTACCATTACTGTTTACTGATGAAATATGTAAAATGCATTGCCTGCCAGTATACAGAAGGTGATCTGTACAAACAGCTTTCATATTTCTGCCACATTTTGGACACTGAACGATGCATCAATAAGGTCTTCACTCATCTTTTTCTCACTTTATTATTATTATTATCTCTACTATCACTCCTTTCTAATTTTAGTCTTCAACTTTTTAAGTTACCAAATTTAATCTTTTTAAATTTTATTAATCCACTATAAACTTTTTCATGTGTGAACGGTTGAAATTAAGAGTATAGAATAAGACAATTAAGAATTTGTTTCCCGCGTGTTATAAATAATACAATTAGAAATGATTTAATACTTAAAAGACTAAATTTTGTAGCTTTAAAAGTTGATGATGAATTGAAAATGAGTGATAGTCAGATATGATTAAATATTGAATTAATTTTATTATTTTATATAATAAAACATTAATGTGGATGGTATACGGAGATGCAGGTGGTGGATATTAACATGAAAATGCAAGTGGAGAAGGAAGTCGGTAAAATCCGGCCTCTGGTTGAGGTAGCAGCATCTACAGTGGAGAAGTTGCGCGACAGGTGTGCTTATGGATGGGTGCAGCTGAAGAGCTTGACGGTGGATATTTGATCTGTATAGACAGTGTGCATGTATATATATATATTGACGTTTGTAACACAGCTCCATATTAAATGGTTACCTTGGCTCAACACAAACTAATCATAAGAATTGCAATTTTTTTAATTACCTTACAGCATGTTTGGTTCACGGAATGAATTTTAAGGGAATAGGAATAGTATTCCATAGGGAATGGAGTAGGACGGAAATAGAATAGGAATTGTATTCTATTGTTTGGTTCGCTGAAGGATTAGACTTTAGGAATATAATTTCAGTGTTTGGTTTGTTCAAGGAATAGAAATGGAATGTGTTTAAAAGACATAAATACCCTTATAAAAATGTATTATTATTATTATTATTATGATATATGAAAAAAATATATAAATTATATATAAAAATATAAAAATTGTGAATGAACGGAATTTTAAGAACCCTAATCTACCATATGTCCCTATGAATATAAACAAAGATATGTGTGTTTATAATAATAATAATAATATTATTATTATTATTTATGAACTTATGTATAAACTTTAATGAATATAATGTATTATATAAATGCGTATATTTAATTAATTATATATATATATATATATATATATATATATATATATAAGGGTATTTTCGGTATTTTAGTATAAAGGCTATTTCCAAATCCTTGGGAATAGCTAATACCAAGGGGGTCCCTAGGAATGACTATTCCCCTGCAAAGGGAATAGGTCATTCCCAGGAATGCTATTCCCAGGAATAGAAAGGGCAACCAAACGATGAAATAGGTATATTCCCGGGAATGGTATTCCATTCCCGACCTATTCCATGAACCAAACACGCTGTTAGAGTAGATACAGTTTAACCAACATGGTTGACGTGGTGGTTCAGCACCTCATCCCTTAAGTATGAGGTTGTGAGTTCGATCTCCACCCAGGTGAATGGAGCAAACTATTTGGCCAGTTTTCGAGGGATACCTTGGGAAAAATCCAAAAAGAGTAGATACATTTTTTTTTTAATTTCATTTTGTATATATGAGGTAGGCTAACAAATGGAACTAAGTATTACTCCGGTGGACTCATCTTGCTTTCTGTACTAGTATTAGGTATAAACATTGATTTGAAATTCAACTGAGAAGGTGGAGTAAATTTTTATATATTGTTTTTATTATGGGCTCCTAATAAATAAATTTATTATTAACTGTTGTTAGTTTGTCACTTTACGTAGCGCGGAGTCTGGTCAACTAACA
>CM008341.1:16020546-16036637 GCA_002525835.2 Ipomoea batatas | reverse complement strand
TAATTTGAGTTCGTTACAACTTAAGTTATAAATAATTTTTAATCAAAAAAAAAAGTTATAAATAATTTACTGAGTATTATTATTATTATTATTTTTTTTTTTGTTTTTGTTTGAGCGGATCAAAACTTAAGGTAATCTATTTGCTTTTGTTGTTGTTTTTTTTTTCCTTTTAGTACTACTTGCTTTGTTATTTTCTGAAGCACACAAAATCAATATCGCATTCACGGAGTCTCAAATGCATCCGCGCCACTAGATTACAAGTTCTTGACTTACTTTTATTTTTTATTGGCTATAGTTATAAAGCAAATTTTATATGTACGCCAATAGATCCTAACAATTGCGGACTTCTCCATAAATCAAATGAGCACGTAGAATGAGACGGTCTATTAACCTTATTAAGATTTCTTGCCTATTAAGATCTACGAGGTTTATTCTTGCTTATTAAGATCTACGAGATTTACCTAATAAATACTCTCAGATAACGTTGTAAATTTTTCTGGTCAACTAAAAAAGGAACACATAGAAGTTATAACCTAAAATGCCACGCACAAATCTCGAAAATAAGAGGATCGTTCGTGGATCCTAACTTCATTTTGAATTTCATAATTAAGAATTTGATAATTTAAGGAGAAATCACTATTTTAGTCTCTAAATTATTTTTTAATTGAAAATGTTCAATTAGTCCCTATAGGGACCAAAATAGTGATTTTCCCATAATTTAACAAATGGATTACTAAACTGCACGATAGTGCATGATTACATGATAGAGTAACATTTAGCAGTGGACAACAGTTTAAGTAACGGCCACAAGCTGAACTCTGAGCAATGGAACTTCATTATCAAGAGTGGTTCTGAATGTAGTTATCTTTGTACATGTTTCTGCATATATGCACACAAAAGGAGTGCAGAAACTGCTACAAGCAGAATAAAGATACTTTACAAAATATTATGGGGGGAAAAGCTGAAAAAGGGCACACAAAATTTACTCCCCACTACAAGCAAGATAGGAGTGAAAGGTCAAACAAATTTTCTGTCAGCACACTCAGATTCATTCCGAAGATTGGTCTTACCATTTTGAGGCTTATGAGAGGGTCGTTTTGCAACAATGTTTCTTCCTGGAAAATATCTTTTTCAACAATCCTCCATTCTTTTTCTTACTGGGAACAATAGCTAAGGAGCCAACAGCAACAAGATCTTCATCTGCTGTGTTTCGGTTCCCATTTGGAGATCTAACCTCTTCTGGATGCTCTATTGCATTGTTGGCACCAGAAGCAGGATGGGGATTGCCATTCAAAATAAGTTCCTTGGTACTAGGAGCCTTACGACCTCGACTATCATTGTCCTCATCTATCATTTTGTCGAGAAGAGATGTGCGACGCCCCAGGTTCTTGTTAGGATTTGTCACTGTATCAGTGCTGCCATAGGCGGTGACAGGGATGACACTATCAAAAAGGGCTGCATCCCTCGGTGTAGCCAATGCCTTCAACTGCTTTCCCAGGTTTAAAATAGTTTCCTGGCACTCTGCCAACTTTTCTGAAGCTGCTGTGATATCCCGGTCCTACCAAGGTAACCAATAATTATGCATTGTCAGAACACATTACAATCTAGATACACAAATACGTCATGTCAAAATGTTATACAGAATGACAGGTTCATCACAAGAAATCTGATAGCTTATTTAAAAAATGAGTCTCTTATCACAATGTCCAGGCATTCTCTGTGAGCAATTTGAGTGAAAATTGAAGCAAAGAGTGAGGATAGATTCTGTTTTAAGATGTATTTTAGTCTGTGTAAGATTTAATCTGTAACAGATTGAGAATCATATAGAATATATCATCTATCACTTATGAATGAAATTCAATGGCCTCCCTAGCATTGCAACTTGAATTCAACAGGATACTTGAGGAACTTACATGTTGGAGTAGCTTTTCTTCATTGTCCACATCATGCTGAGGAATTTCTTTGTTTGAGATGCTGAAAAATATTATGTGCTTTAGAAAAAATGAAGGCCCCTGGATATTAGCATTCAAACTTGATAATAGCACAGAGCATACCTTTCTTCATAGAGCTGAAGTTTGTCATGTGCAGACCCAGGCTCTCTAGATGAGCTTTTTCTGCTCTCCATTTCCTTTTCTAGATGAGAATATTTCTGGTAAGCTTCATTTAATTCCAGTTTGGTTGCTGTGAGCTCCATCTCAAGGTCTTCTTTCATAAGCTTGTCTTTTTCAGCTTGTTCCTCAATCATCAACTTTAAATCCCTAAGATTTTCTACTTCTAGTCGCAAGCTTTTGATTATGCTTTCTGATTCTTGAAGCTGAATCATCAACGAATCAGTCTCAACAGTCTTTGATTGCAGTTTCCAATCTAGATCCTCCTTCATGGTTTCCTCTTGTGCAAATTCATTATTATATATTCTGCATCCATCATTTACAACTAGTGGAATTTCTTTCACTTCTGAAGATCCTTCATGGTCACAAGAAGCAACTATCAAGTCTGATGATGGTTCTCCACAGACATGAACTTTCTTTACTTCTGATATGTGACTAATCATCCCAGGTTCCACCTCACACTCGCTTTGCAAGTCATCCCAGTCAAAATGATTTTTGATTGCATCTTTCATGCTTGAAACATCCTGAAGGGAAAAACAATGGTTGACAATCCATTCCAAGGTACAAGTTAACTGCTCGGCAAATTTCTCAAAGTCAGCATTCCCATCCAATAAGTTGTGGCAAATTTGGACAAATTCTCGCAAAATCACAGAGAGCTCAGAAGTTTTCCACTGGAAATGACGAACCGTGAAGCCAGTTTGTGTGTCTGAATCCCTATACGGTAAAACCCCTTCTATGATTTCAATTACTTTGGTAATGGATGGACCTATATGTGACTGGATCTCATGGTTGCTCTTATTTGCTGCCGACAAGTTATCCCTTGTTTCTTTATGTGGTGAATCCCCCCTTCTAGACTCATCTGGAGATCCCAAAGAAACGAACTCACCAACTTTAGGTGGAGGATACGGTGTATCACAATAAATTGAGCTTTCCTTGGCACCTACAAACTTCAGATCTGAAGGAGATTTATGTGCCAAAGCAATTTTGATGTCTTCTAGTATATCATTGGGATTTCTTTGCATTGTGCGGGATTGCTCAAGGAGCACTTCAAGTAAACTAGAAACATGATTATTTGATATGTCTTCAGACTGAAAATTCTGGGTAGATGCCGAATGCTCTAATAGACAGTCACTCACTGGAGCTTGCTCTCTGTCAGCTGCATCTACAGAATGTCCACTAGGCTGGGATTGGAGCCCGTCAACTGCACAATCTTTATGTAAAGTGTAAGAATGAGTTGCAGTAGAGTTATCTACGATCTCCACAGCTAACTTTTCCATCTCTACAAAGTCATCCATCAGATTCATGTCAGAAGCTCCAATGTTTTTATAAGACGGAGTTCCTGTCTGCTTTTCATTCTTAAAATGCTCCAGCTCTGATATCAAAGCAGAGGCCCAGGACTCGGCACAACTTGCTTTATCATCACTGCCGATATCAGACATTGACATAACAGAGTGTTCTTGGGCAGATTGTAGATGTTTCTCTGCTTCCACAGCTAAGCAATTTGTTGGGATTTTATTGAACTGCCCTTCAGCCTGTGATGATTTGGAAACAGCATGAGCATACATATCTTTGGAAAGTTGGAATTCATTTGCCTTTCTATCAAGGGCTTCTCTGAGATGCCTATTTTCTTCTTCCATCATGCACAATTGCTCAGTCAGCAAGTCAATTTTTTTGTTGGGTGTATCAGGAGCCACATCTCCTGTGGAGTCCATTGAACCAAATGGAGAAGGATTTGACTTCCTTCTCCTTGTTTCACCTTGATCTCTTCCCAGCATTTCAACTTCATTCTTCATTTTGGCCATGGCAGCAGGGCCTGGCAACCTCTTCCTAACAAGAAGCCGCAGCCTTTGGCATTCAGATTCCAATTTCGCAATTCTTTTTACACTCTCCAGGTGTTGCTTGTGTGAAGCATCGGCTGTTCTACGATTAAATTCTCGCTCCTCATTTCGGATCTCAAGATCCTTCTCAATGACACGGACCTCATACTTTAGAGAAGCATTCTCCTTTTCTAGAGTGTCAAGTCTAGTCATCAGGGAATTGAATTCTCTTTCTGCCTGAGCCCTTTGAGCACTTAAATTTTCAATAACCTTTTCCTTCGCCAAGAGAGCCTTACTGAGTTGATTATTTTCAGCCCCTAATTTTGCAAGCCTGTTGCCGGCCTCTGCTAATTTTTCCTCCAACACAATCCTTGTTTTCTCAAATTCTTTGGATGTTTCAAACACTGCATCATGGATCCTCTTCTCCTGCTCTCCTCGCACAGAACGCAACTGCTGCATACATTCCTTTAGCGCTGCATCCAAATTAACTAATCTCTCATCACCAGCTTCTATCTCATAAAGAGCTTTTTCAAGTTCTTGTTTCACGAATATTGCTTCTGCCTCTGCCTTCTCCCAACCTATATAAATCATTTTTGAGCAAGACAAGTGCAAGAAGATGCATCTGACAAAAAAAAAAAAAGTCACATGCACAAATTTAAAAATAGGTGAACCGTTGTTACCTGCAATTGCTTCCTGGGCAATGTTTGCTTGTCTCTGTGCAAAATCATCTTTCGCATTACACTCGGAGAGAGCAGAAGAAAGTTTATCATTCAAATCCTTTATCTCTCTTTCCATCTCTGCTTTACCATTCAAAAGCATATGTACCTATGGAAACAGAAGATAAGAACGGTTTAAGACATGCAATAATCTCTTTATAAATTTAGGTCCAAGGTTTACTCTCATGAAAAATGCCTATACCCCCAACCTGATCCCATCCACATGCACATTTTTTGTAAAAGAAAATTCTCTTCCAACTCAATCGAAGGATAAACAGTTAGTTCCGGAATGGTTAATAGGTGCCAAAACAGATCCACATTTTCAAAAAACTCGGAATTTTAAACACACAGATCTGTCAATTGAAGCGGGAAATATATACACTACAAACTTCTTTCTATTAGAGGCAACACCACACACATTAATGATTACCATCCAATAAACCAATAATGTCTCATGGCCCCTAAAAGCTTCAGCATCCATTAAACTAACTAGTTTCTTTTTTTTCCATGTTTGGGTATAGTTCCAAGCCCACTCCCAGATTGGATATAACCCCAATTTGGATAGGTTGGAAACATGACAAGGACTCATTAAAGCATTAACCTATGGGACCAGAAACATGAAAAAACATGTGAAATGCATCCATTGCGCTTTAGATTCATGACAATGACATAAAACAAAGCAAAAACCCTACAGAGCTGGCAGTTGAAAAAAGACGATTATTGAAGTGAATAGTAACCAGGAAAAGGAAACCCCTGGCTTACCTCCTCTTCATTCCTGCTAAAGGATAGCCTTCTGGTCTCACCATCAACTACATTATTCTTTTCTGAAGATTTCTTCTTCCATAGCCACGACTTGTGATCCATTTCCGCCCCTGGATAACTTCAAAAACACGCTCTCGCTCTCATTTCACCAAAACCTCGCACGTTAGCTCACTATCTGGACTCCACAATCGAATATAAATCCACACCAAAGAAGAAGTTAAACAAAATCGATCTATAATGAAACACATAAACTGAAGGGGGAAAATCAGTAGAAAGAAACAGATATTAAGATTCTAAAAATTTAAATAATTTTTTTAAAAAAATGTTAAATGCAGAGATGGAGAACTGCTGGTGAAACCAAGGAAGGCAAACATTGTAATGATATTGTAAGTTCAAATTTTAAACACACACAAAAGAAAAAAAAAATACACATTACATAAATATATCTTAATACTGCCATTATAGGATTCAACTTACAAGCATTTGGCAAAGCAAGTTTTAGCTGAAGTTGAAGATGAGCAGAGAATGATCAGTTGCGGAATTTCTCTCCACTATGAATGAATATAGAGAGAGAGGGAGAGGAAAAGAAAAAAGCTTTGAGCTTTGCCCACTGCTGAAGGGAGTTGCATACGGGGGAAGGAGGGAGAGTAAAAAGTGGAAGACTGTCAGGAGAGAGAATAAACGGGTCTGGATCTGAAACCACCACGGGTCGGTGATGACCCGAGATTATGTTATAAGTTTCACTTATTAAATTTCTTAATTTGAATCAATTAATTATAGATAATTTAAACTGATTTAATTCACTTTTTACATAATATATAATTTACCTGTTTATATTTTTAAATAGTGATTACGAATATTTTTGAAAACTTATAAAATGGTAAAACCGGGAAAAGGAATCCCGGGTTGCTTTGACCCGACGGACAGTGTGAGTGGGAGTGTCAGCGTCGACAGGTCACGGTTCGTGTGTGAATTGCGAAGTCGAGTGAAGTGTCTTTGTCTGCTAGCTCCATTTTACCAATTTTTTAATCCCATTATTAAATGATTTAACATAATAAATTCATATTATGCCAGAAATTAATATTATTTTTTCAATTTTTTTACCTATAATGTGGAATTGAGTTGTTGGGCACTTGGGCAATTGATACTCGGGTGTTAAGCACTTCTCGATTTGATTCATTAAAAGCTTATTAAATGCAGTATTAAACAATAGAGACATAATAATGGTTAGCAGCTATATTAATTATACATATCAAAACTTAGTGTGATACTGGTTTACGTTAAAAGAATATCAAATATGTCATTTTTATAATAAAAACGTAATAATATTTTGTGAGTTATTAAGTGTTATATTTTCATTGAAAAAATATTAATTTTTTCTTAATATTCAGAAAAACAAGATCAAAAAAATAAAAAAAACAAAGACATAAACGAAAGAACATAACATAAAATTTATGTGATTCGATAATGTACCTACATCCAATAAAGCAAAATAATTTTTTTTTATTAATCAATATGATATTTCATTCAGGGTTACAAATATTATATTTTTATGTAACCCTAACATAATTGCTCATGTACTATACCATGGGGTGCTAACCCCGAACCCCAGCCCACTCATCGAACCCTCAAGACAAATACTGGAACTTAGCAAAGTGACAATACATGTCATCCTTCATTACACATATAAAACATACACAACACTTTAAAAATATTAGCAAAAACATAACACTTATTAAACACACTAAAAAAATACAATGTGATACAGTTTTATATGAGACTAACCAATCATTATATTATATGTAATATGTGAATACTAGTTTGCTCTTTTGGAATACAAATATTCCGATTGAAAGTAATACGGTAGGGTAATGATACAAATATAAAATAGTACTTCTCTATATATCATAGCTCCAAATAGTTGGTAAAAATGGTAAAATTGTTCTGAACATAGTTAATGTTTTTACTGCGACAAATAATAACGTTAGATAATTAATATGGGTTTTATGTCCATTCTGGTCCAATGTCCCAACTGTAACCACTTTCACCCAACAAGATAAAGGTTATAGGTGAATATAAATTAAACTGCTATAATAATTGAGGCAAATTATGTCATGGACGTGGATCCAGCTTGCAAGGTGGACCCGAGTCTATATTCACAAATTCAGAACTTCATGTTCACAAATTTAGAATTTTATGTGCACAAATTTAGATTTCAATATACAAAATTACATTATTCAATATTAACAATTTTTAAACTCTATATTCAAAATTTTGTTATATACATTCAAAAATTGTGTTATATTGTTGATCGAACATAGAGTTTTGATACTGTTGAACATACAGTTATGAAATTGTGAACATAGAATTATGAAATTGTGAATGTAGAGCTATGAAATTGCGAACATGAAGTTACGAAACTGCGAACATGGAATAATGAAATTGTGAACATGGAGTTATGAAATTACATATGAACATGAAGTTGTGAAATTGTGAGCATGGACCCGGATCCATCTTGCAATGTGGACCCGGGTCCATGGCATAACAACTGAATAATTGATTAATTGGCCATCATTTTTACCATATGGGCCTATTGAACCGGATCCGACCCATAAGCCCTGATGTTTTATCCGAGAAAGAGGGCCAGTCCAATCCTTGTTGGATCCTAAAATCACATGTGTTGTCTGTGTGTAGTTAAACAACTCCATGAGCATTAGCATTAATGTAAAACAGATTGAGGGTTGCAAAGTGCAAACAAAAGGTTAACACCAAATGAATCAAGACTAAATTAATCATATTGACCATTGCAAAATCTTAAGTTTGATTGCTAAATTAAAATTAAATGCTTATAGTAAAATTTAATCAAAGATTAAACACTTCTTACTTGTGCCAAGACCTTCTGGTCTAGTGTTACCCGGTTGTACTCCCATATGCAAGGGGTGGGTCCCATAAGCTCTTATCATGTGTTTGGTTAAATAAGTTGATACAAGTAGTGGATTGTTACTTACACTTAATCAACTGATATGCTAAGCATTTGGTGGAACTTACATCATCCATTGACACAGGGGGAGATAATATCTAAAGACTAACGAATAATTAGAGGACCTAAAATGAGAAAAAAAAAGTCCAACTTTTTGACAATAATTATTGGAATGAACATGTGGTGTGGGATACTGAGATTATGTTGGTCTGGTCTACTGTTGTTTCTTTGCTTTTTAATTAATTCCCATTAATATGTTAATAATGTTGTGGAACCCATTGCGTAGACATTGTTGCTCACATGAATCTGTGTAAATTCTCCGATATTTAACGCTGTCTGCACCAGGTTGTTAAACAACAAAGTCACTTGATTTATCCATTTTGTCGTGGAGGTTGGTTACCCATCTTTGGAAAAAATTTTGGTATCCTCAACCTCCTGTCTTAGTCAGCCAACTGCTGCCAATCTCTTTGCCTATGTGATTAATGCACTTTTGTCCCGAGAAATAGCTCAACTGGTTGATCAATCTAAAATTAAAAAAGTACGTTTATATAGTTTTGTTTAGCTGACAGTTGCAAGAATAAGCGCATATTTTGAGAAACGTGTATGTAAACTGTTGAGACATGTTTAGAAATTTACATCTTTGACGGATAGACGTGATGGGGCTCTCGATATTAGAGTGCAATCGTTTTGCAATTAATGAATTTTTGCCTTATTTTTGGTCCTATTAGGTGTGCTGACTGGTGATGACCCGAATTGGTCAAATTATCCAGTCAACTTGGATAAGTTTAGGCATTTCATAGCATTACATATAACAGTTTTTTTTTGGTGATAAAAAAAATCGGTCGTTACTATTTGAGAATATGCACGGAGTATAATAGAACACATTTGTGTGGCGGCAAACCTGCGCCATCTATCTTCTGCCGTAGGTTGTTCGTTAAGCTGAAGAAAGCCATTAACATATATTGTGGGGTAATAATAATGTCATGGAATTATAGTACTCCATGCCATCATATGTTATGGCATTTGAATTCCCAGATTTGCCTGTCTGTCGGCAACTTGATTCCCCTTACAGTGAAGGGATCGGAGCTCATGAGCTTCTTGATTCTGTGAATCTGAGAGGTAATTACCAACCAAAGAATCACAATTAAGTCTAGGATTAATTCATTAACTTTAATCTGTCTGTCTCATTTGTCAACTTTAGTCTTAATTAGTTTTTCATAAATGCTTGTATGAAACATGGCATTCCTTTACATTTTTCAACTTTTCATAAGTTTCGTTCCACCAAATATAATAAAATAGTAATGTTGTATGTTTCTCCTAATTATCAGATTGATCGATCAACTTGTGTGTTAACAAGAATCAAACTCATTACTTTTAGGTACGAAAATCATACTCTACACCCTTAACTACACCTTTTGGGGCATTCAATTCGCTAATCTATATAATTATAATTATGGTTGAACAACCTTTAGGTGGATGGCTGAAGAAAAACTAATTTTTTTTTGGAATAGTTAATTGTTTGATAATACACCATCCAGTGGAACAATTGAGCGAACCACCAAACGCTTGTCAACTAACTAATCCTTTAAGTTATTAGTTGATTTAAGTTGCATATATAGTGTACCAAATGATGGAAGGGTCAGTTCCTGATTTACTATTGTCTATGACTCTATATGATGTCTTTTGGTTTACCTAGAGTTTTCACTTTCAAGCACAATGACTAATCCCTTCACTGAATCGTAAACATCTCTTTTGGTCTATAACTCTATGTGTATATGAACGTTCATCAAAGACACTTCAAATAATATGCAGCCAACTTAAATCAAAATAAGAACAATAGACTAAAATAAACTTTTAAATTGACATAATTAAGTATTAACTAAAAAAATCATAGACTATCAAACAAATGCAATTGAGTTATTAACATATAATCAACTAATTATCACTGACATAACTTTCACGTTTTTACACAACCACGACTATCTAATAAAGACAATTATGAATATCTAAAAACTTATTTTTTTAACATTTAAAAAAAAAAAAACAATCACAACCCTCCAAATTAAGGTTCAATATGAATTTTTAAAAAATAAGGTTGATATACCTCCATATACTATTTAAAAGTTTATTATTATTATTATTATTATTATTATTATTATTATTATTATTGGGATGCACGATCCAACAAATAACATGAAGCGTAAAGCTACTTCCTCTATCCCCATATCATTTTTTGTTGAATTTAATTATTATGTAAATTGTTTAATTACAAAAAAAAAAAAATTTATATGTAAACAATTAAAATATTAAAAAACTTTAACTAAAAGAACATAATTATTTTAAGTAATGAAAATTACATTTTTGTTACGCAGAACACTTCATAAAAATATATACAGAACAGAAAAAATAAATAATTTTAAAAGTAAAGAAGATGAGTAAACTCTAATAAATAGAGAGTAATTAGTCGGGGGACATACAGATCCAATCCACTATCCACTAGCCCAGATTGTTAAACCGCCGTAACGCCTGCAGGCCTGCTCAGTGCCTGCCGAATAGTTATACCATATATTCGAGTTCATATTATAGGGTGAAATCGTCACAATTCACATATTGAAAGTTCACAATTCAGTATATAAATTATAAATATTTAATATATAAATTATGAACATTCAGTATGTAAATTATGTATTTTAAACTCAAAATAGATTCGAATCTACAGAATAATTTGCCTCAGCCTGCCTTTCTGTTTAAATAACACGCCCTTCGTTTTCTACTATCAGAAGGACTTTGTCTTGATTTGACACCCTCTCCCGCAATTAAAACTTATTCAATATATACTCTTGCTAATAATTACAAATATTTCTCGTCGTTGACAAACAATTTACACCCCAATTTTAAGAGTCTAATATATTCTTATTCTAAAATTTTATTAAAAAAAATTAATCATAAAACGCGTCTTTATGATCTATATACTCTCAAAATGATAGAATTCTTTGCTGCAGACGCAGTTCTATTGACTCTCTGAATCGTCACCAAATAGAGATTAAAACTTTCTTTCGAGATTGAAATAATCGTCACAAAATAGACTTTTTTTGGAGATTGAAATAATTGGAACGATAATAATAGATTCTAAATTACTCTCCAAATAAAATATAATTCCCAATTAATCAAAATTATCCTATCAACCTAATATACGTTTTTGCCCTCCAAACGCAAATACTATCCCACTTGCACTCATTAAAATATTATTAAAAAAAAAAAAAACCACTTCCGCCTACTTTAGCGGCACACCATTGTTGTCCTCATCCCCTCCGGCGGGTCCGCCACCTCGCCGGATACACAACGGAGGACCTGCTAAATAACCGTCCGGCAACCACTCGTATCAAAATTAATGCAAACAATTATTCCAGTTCTATTTACATGGATTTTACGAAAATAAATATAGGAAATTAAAGAAAAAAAAAAGAAGAGATTATAACAGTAAAAAACTAGGGTAAATAATATTTATAAAATGGAGAAGATTAAAACAAGGTAGCTTAGCTAGCTAGTTTAATTTAGGCGAAACTACTGAGCAAAAGTACAATTAATTTTTTTTTTTGGTTATTTATTTATTTATTGCTCACCAGTCGTTACCAGTAATCTCCGCTATCCGGGTCTTCGGGTTCGGGTTTCTCGTTCAAGTCGGGCTTCTCCTGAAACCAACACGGCTTGAGCTGAGTGGCGCAAGGGCTAGCCCGCTTGCCGTCGCGCGCCTTGTAGGGGCGGCGGTCGTGGCCGCCGAGCGAGGTTTGGATTGCGTCCACTCTAGCGCCGACTTCAACCGCTCTCTTCCGAATCGAAGCGGCGGACAGGTCGCTGAGTCCGGCGCCGTCGCTAACCAGCAGCTCCGGGAAGTTCAGCCGCGCCGATGGCCCGCGGAGGTAGTACACGGCGGTGTCGTAGGCTCTCGCCGCCGCGACAGGCGTCGAATAGGATCCTAACCATATCCTCGACCGTTTATTCGGCTCTCTGATCTCGGCCACCCATTTCCCCCACTTCCTCATCCTGATTCCTTTGTAAGGTCTCTCGTTCTTCCTCTTCTCTGAACAACACGGCCCCACAACTTCCCCTTCCATCTCCATCTTCTCGCCCTTCAAATTCATACTTCTGCGCTGTGAATCTGCGTATATATGTCGACTGATTGTATCTCAATCCTATCTTTCCCTGTAATCTAAAGCCACGATTGGAGGGATTTTAGAGAGAGAAAGAACACCCATGAAATTTTGGCTTTGTTAAGCTACTCGAGTGTTTCTGTCGCTCCCTAACGCATTTTCTTTGTTAAGCTACCCAGGTTTTATATGCGGAGAATGAAAAATAAAAATGAAGAGCACCTAGACAAAAATAACTCCTTTTCTAGTTTTCTCCCTTGCAATAATTTTATTTTGAATTTTCTTAAATCCGCCTCTTTTTGGTAATGAAAAAGGATTTTATAGGGTAATTCTAGTAAAAATGATTAATGATACAAACTTGTAATTACAAGTCATAAATTCAAATTTTAGTCTTTTTTATTTGAATCGGTCAACTATGGGTAACATAAGTTAATTTACCTTATTGTGGCTAATTAGGTTCGCAAGTCCGAGTTTATCTAACACACATTCTTGAGAAGTGACTATGGATTTCTCTCTTCCAAAAAAAAAAGAATTTTATATTTTCTGACCTACTTCTAATTATTTTTTGTTTTAATTTTCTAATTATTCATTTGAAGCGTGGATCTACGGTTCATATGTGTCTTTCTCCGTTTTTTCAAATTTGGAGAATTAGTAAAATGAATTCTTTAAGTTCTATAATTTTTTTTAATTTTAAAAATAATTTTAATAAATAGCACTTTTAGTCATCGACTATTATGACATTACACACTTAGTCATATTCTTTTAATTTTGTCATATTACATCCAGGACTTTGGGAGTTTTTGAAACAGTGCATAGTGACTTGGAGGTGAGAGAAGGAAAAAGAGAATGTTTTGTTTCATTTGCAAGAAAATGGTTATTAAAACATTAATGGCTTAGCACGAAATCCAAGGTCAATTGCGCCAATGTGCGTGGCTGCAAATGCGTCCAGCAGGCACGTGTACTGCATGCGGCCACTAGGCGCGTTAGACGCGCATGACAAATACTTTTTTTTTAATCATATTTTTTTCTTCCTCTCATATTTTCTTTTTCCTAATCATATTTACAAATTCTTAAAAACCACAAAAAAAAATAAAAATTCTACTACTAAGAATGCTCTAATAAAATTGTTTTATGTAATACTATAGTGTAATCACTAATTGTACTTGCCATTATTGAAAATGGTTTTCAATGGTACCACATACAAACATGCATTATATATTATATAAATGTTATTACATTTTAGTCGACATGGCTCCCAATCGGCATTGATAGGGAATATACGTCGAGTGTACCGCCCTGCAAATAATATACGTATGTCCAGCGTATTATACGGTTATTAGTCCAGTATAAGGGACTTGAGTCCTCCATGATAGGGGCTTTTGGGCCCCTTCCTCTCTCTCCAAACAAGACCCTAAAGCAACGCAAATTATGCCGTGGACCTCCAATACAACGCCGTTTCACTATTTTTTTTTTAATTACTAAACATATAACCCTGAAATGTGTGTTAAACTACTGCTAAAGCAATGCTCTGCCTTCTCTCTAAACTATTCAACAGTAATGAATAAAGAGCTACTTTGGGTTGAATCCTTTCATCTATTTTCATGCTGTAGATCTATCATTACACACTGCATGTGGAATAATTTGGTTCTATCAGGCATGATAGAATTTCCCATACATAGTTACATACTAACATACAAGAGAACTTGTTCTAAAATAATAATAATAATAATATATCTCATTCATTTATTTGGAAATATCTAATGACTTTGAAGCAATCACAATGAATAATGTAGGGGTGTTTAATAAATAATTCAAAATTTAAAATGCATTTAGCAACACTATAGAGTGCACTCGGTGTTATGTGAAATTGCACTTTCAGTGTTACAAAAGTTGTCAACACACACATATGCGTACTCTTGTAAAAACTCACGCATTATAAGATAATAACTATGAACTGATCAGAGTCGTCAGTATGAAAATATCTAATTGATTTATAACAATTAGAGAAAAAAAATGGTGACATTTATGTAAACAACTCAAATTTTAAAGTGCAACTAATAACACTATGGTTTGCAATTAAGCTAAGCTATAGAAGCATTTGTTGAAAAATGAAGTGACAATTTTACAAATAACTCGAACCTGAAAGTGTAATTAGTAACACTATAAAGTGCAGTTGGAGCACTAAACAAAATTATAGAGTGAATATGTTCACTACACTCGCACATATTCGGGATGCACTCTATAGTATTATTAGTTGTGCTTTATAATGTTATTGATTGCACTTTAAAGTTTGAGTTATTTACACAAATCACTATATTTTTCTTTCCCGACTTACTTTAAAGCCTTTAGATATTCACAGATCGACAAATATGAGTGATTATTAGTTCTTTCTGCGACAATATTTTTATTTAATTCAAATCATACACATGAACACACACACACACACACACACACACTTCAGCTCAAATGGGACCGCGCCTTAACGTGTGATCGCTTAAAAAAGGCACCAATAGTGTTAAAATGCCCAACAATGAAATGCACAGATACATAAAAAACGCACAACATACTAAAAAACATCATATCTCCCACACCTAATTTTGCATTTTCGAAAATCATGTGGTGCGTTTTTGGTGATGCGTACCTCATATTGCTTTTTTGGTGTATTTTGTACATTTTTTATTGTGCATTTTTTAATACTATCGGTGCATATTTACATAACTATTAGTGCGACCACATTGACTGCACGTTAAGGCGCGACTGCACCGAACTAATTTATATATATATATATATATAATCTTTATACACTATACCCAATGTGGATTATGATAATTAATTGCAATCTTGCCTTTTTTGTTTGTTTGTTTTGAAATGTAAGTAAATGAATTGAAGGCGGGGAGAGTGGGCGGATAGCGGTCTTCGGATGGACCGACACATAGATTTCTTACACGATTTAGCATAATTGTTGGCATGTCCTACTTACTATTTGGAACTGCTTATTAGTTATACTCAGTCATGCAGACACGCCCACATATATGTTCACAATTTTGAAACTTTCAATTTTGTAATCAATTAAGGATTGAGATGTATATATACTTCTTCTCCTTCCATCCTCTTCTTCTGTTTGTATTCAATTGCTCTCACTTTCTTGGCGCTTTTTTTTTTTTTTTTTCAATCTCAAAATATATACGGAGTATAATTTTTTTTTTTTGGGGGGGATTTCACTTAATGATAATATTGCTGTTATTTTTAAAACTAGAACAAAATATATATTTGATTCGAGTTACATAAATAGAGGAATGTAATCGAGAGATTTAAGATATATTTTTTCAAAAATTATTACTTACAATATAAATTATTGGTTTTGATTGATTGGAGAAAACATCACCTACGGATGTTAAAATATAATTAATGTGGATGGTAGTACTTTTGGACAACTAATTAAGTGATTCCATGTGAAGAGGTGTTATACGAGATGAACAGGGTGAATGGCTCAATGGCTTTGTTTATACGTTTGGTGTGAGAGTCATTGTTATATTGTGAGCTATTTGTCATAGATTGTG
>CM008341.1:15858679-15873760 GCA_002525835.2 Ipomoea batatas | reverse complement strand
TTTTGTTTCATTAGGTTACGACGTAGGTTTTTTAAAAACCGATGTCTTATCCTTTTACAAAAAAATTAATTACAATTTTTAATTTTTTTAAAATAACGATTCGATGTCTGTTTTTTTAAATAAATGACGTTGTAACTTAAAATATTTTTAAAAATAATTTAAAATTTGAATAAATAATTTAAAATATAAAATTTTAATTAATTTATTTTTTAAATCATACTAACACAAAACGCAAGCTCTTGTCTTACACCATGCTCATTACTTTTGTTTTTTAAAGGACAACATGCTCATTACTTTTGTTTTTTAAAGGACACCATGTTTTTTTTTTTTTGGAAAGGACACCATGTTCATTACTAAAATAAGGGGATTGGACAATCTAAGGAAAAGTGAAACTCTTCTAAAAAAAAAAAGAAAAAAAAAAAGAAAAAAAAAGGAAAAGTGAAAGAACTTTCCCCCATGTGATAACAACTTTTTATGTATATATATATATATATATATATATATATATATATATATATATACCTCTTGCACTAATATATATTTAGATTATTTCATTCTACAACAACATGGACACATAGTTCAAATTATCATATTTACTAGTTTTTTCACGTGCATTGTTTACGCTGGAACTTGAATGACAATCTCATGCGAGATGCTTGCACAACAAAATTGTTACCAATTAGCTTATTGGTTATCACACATTCCGGAGCCTCTAACAACCCAAAATTCTATTGTTGAGCAAATTGCCATTTTGGTCTACTGACTATAGGGGTCTTTTTAATTGCAATCCACGACTTTCAAAACTGTTAATTGCATACCATGATTATTCAATTTTTATCAATTTTTGTCACTCGAGCCAAATTACCGGCCAAATGTCGTCGGAAAATTCTATAGGGGTCTGTTTTCTTCTTCTGTAGTGGACCATCTGCTGCTTCTTGCCTTTTGGATGCAATTTCAAGAAGATGGAACTTGAAGCAATAAAAAATCAAACTTAACAAGAAATCCAGCCCGCCACTGCCATGGTTTTGCTGCATTGCGCCGCTGCCGAAAGCTCGCTGCTCACGCCTGACGGGGAAGGGAAGGATCACTGGACAACACTGTTGGTTCTTTGCTTCACCGCTGCTCACAGTTGCCGCCGGGAAAAACAGAGATGAGGAAGGATGTTGATCGTCGGAGAGGGGGCCACTGTTGTTCGTCGCTGGAGGAGAGCCAAGGTCGCCATTGTTCCGCCGGAGAGGAACCAGAGGAGCTGCCGCCGATCGAAGCTGCTCGGAGAGAACACATTTACATGCTTTGCTTGGTATAGAGGATGTTGACGCTACGCTGGAGGGAGAACACCGCCGTCTGCTGCTCTGTTCATCTCGAAGGCGTCACCGGAAAAGTGCAAGAACGCCGGAGATGAAGAACAGACATGTGAAATTACTAAAATAACCCTCATTATTTTAGGGTTTAGAATTTTCCGGCGAATTTGGCCGATAATTTGGCCGGAGTGACCAAAATTGATAAAAATTGAACAGTCATGGTATGCAATTAACAGTTTTGAAAGTCGTGGACTGCAATTAAAAAGACCCCTATAGTCAGTGGACCAAAATGACAATTCGCTCTTCTATAGTTTGAACATGTGTTTGGGAAAATCGGATTCATCTTGATCCGTAACGCTAATCAAAGTATCGTTGTTCACTTTCATAATGTACTTGTGTTTGTATGACTTAAGCGTCATGTGAGACGTTTTTCAACAAACTCTTTGGTAATTTGTAGATGGATGCAAATTTCCTGGGAAATCACCCGTAAATATTAATAAATAAATAATTTCAATTTTATAACATTTCCTATCATTAAAAAATATTATTAAATTTAAAATACAATTTGTACAATTAAAATTTATAAACTTAGTTGAAATTGAATTGGTCTAACATTTCTCATCCGCCAGACTTAAAAATGCAAATGCCCAATGATTTTTCTCAGCATTTTCATGAATATATTATCAATACTATTGAAGACTATAAATTGTTCAACGGTTTCTCTATTGAACACCATGAAGTGTTATAAATGCATAACATTTACTCCACAAATTAAGTTAAACAAATATATTATTATATTATTACATTGTATATATTGTTTGTTTTGGTGATTGTTTTGGTGAAAAAATATTGTATATATTTTGGTTTCAGTTAGAGATATTTACTTGGACACTTCTAAAAATGTAAAATTAGAATAAATGTGGATTAGCCTAGTGGGTCAATCCATTGGAAATAAAAGATAATAACTTCATGTTCAATATCATAGACTTTCCCTTAGCTTCCTTCAATTAAGATTGTGTTGAATTTTTTGACAAACTCTTCGAGGATTTGTAAATGGATGCAAATTCTCTAAGGAAATCAATTGTAAATATTAATAAATAAATAATTGAAATTTTATAACATCTCCAATAATAAAAAAATATTACTAATTTAAAAATACAATTTATACAATTAAAATTTATAACTTAGTTGACAAATAGGTCTAACATTTCTCATCTGGCCAACTTAAAAAATGCAAATGTCCAATAGTTTGTCTCAACATTTTCATGAATATATTATTAATACTATTGAACACCATAACTGTTTAATGGTTACTCTATTGAACACCATGAAGTGTTCTTATAAATGTATAACATTAACTCCACAAATTTATAACAGTAACTCCACAAATTAAGTTAAACAAATATCTCAAATGATACACTTCAAACTTAACCATCATATATATTTTTGGTTTCAATTAGAGATATTCACTTTGACACTTCCAAAAATGACAAATTAGACTAAATGTGGGATTAGCCTAGTGCGCGCGTCATTTAATTCAATCAACTGGAAATTAAAGATGGTAACTTCATGTTACCAATTTTTTTATAAGACAGTGATAATCCAGGGACCATGGTCCACAATGCATTGTGGACCATGAGTCATGGCTGATACTGCAGTTGTGTTGAAAAGATATTGCAGTTGTGTTGAACAGATACTACAGTTGTGTTGAAAGGAAACTGCAGTTGCGACGAAACAGAGAACGTTTAATCCGTCTGAAACTGCAGTTGTGTTGAACGGATACTGCAGTTGTGTTGAACAGATACTGCAGTTGTGGTGAACGGATACTGCAGTGGTGTTGAACGGATGAACGACCTCTGTTTCGCGCAACTCAGTTTCCTTTCAACACAACTGCAGTATCCGTTCAACAACTGCAGTATCCTTTCGACACAACTGAACTTTCAGCCATGACTATGGTCCACAATGCATTGTGGACCATGGTCCACCATATAATTTGCGGTGATAATCTATCAAACTGATAGCAATATACAACGAATGTATCGTAATAACTTATACCAAAGACTTGGAGGTGGTATCGATTCCATTGAATACGAATAAAATATACAAATTGCGAACATGCACCCAAATTGATTTTTAAAACAAAGCCTGGAGCTTGTGATATATGGTTCTAAAATAAGTATAAATGCATATGTAGATAATATGCCTTGTTCATCCATTTATATATCATCAATTTAATTACTTGCTGCTTAGTTATTGTAAAATCTTGAGCTACACTTATATTTTGTTATTCAGTATGTATAACAATATATTAAAGAGAAATTCACATTGGAGTCATGGAATAAGGACTCGAGTGTATATTGGTTGACCACAAAGTGTTGATATTTCATAGACAAATAACAATGTATCAAGCGGAGCCTTATAGAGCTTTTCCTCGTCTTGGAGGATAGGTCGAAAGCAAAGACAAAAACATACTCCATTAATACTAAACAGTAAGAAGAAATTGCAGAAGTACCAGAGAAGAATATAAAATAATCAATGGTATAATTGTTCAAGATTAGGAAAGTATTTAGTGCAATTTCAATATTATCTTTGCAGAAATAAGGATGATTTTGTAGATTCTCTACGCAAATAGTTAGTACGTGTGAATATATTAAGGTTAGCAAAGTATTACATTTGCAATGCCATGTTTCATGTAGAATTGTATTAAGGTTAGAAAGTATATATAATGTAATTTTAATCAAAATTATTTTGAGATTCTGTAAACTGATAAGTAGAATTGTATTAGAGATTAGGGATAGGGAAATATCTATACTTTAATTTTAATCTAAATTATTAGTCACCAATTCTTTTCCATTTTTTTTTTTGCAAAATCTATCTTATATTCATTAGATTAATAGTAAAATAACGACCTGTAATTTTAATCTAAATTATTAATAACCAATTCTTTTCCATTTTTTGCAATTTTCTTTATATTCATATTAATTAGTATTAAATAAAGTCCCCCGGGGTGAGCAAATTTTTGGGGCATTGCCTCCTCAACTCCTTGAATCTCTTCCATGCTTCATGTACACTCTCATTTCCGAATTGTTGGAAGTTTTGGATGAGCTTTTTCAATTTTGCGGCCTTGGAGGGAGGGCAATACTTGCATAAATGCTTTGTACAATTGCTCCCATGTGAGAAAATGGTTGGCCGGAAAGGAGTTGAGCCAACTTAGAGCTTGATCTCGGAGTGAAAATGGAAACAACCTCAACTTTATAGCATCAATTGGAATCCCATTCGTCTTGATTGTTTGGCAAATTCGGTCAAAGTGCACCACATGATGAGCTTTCGGGTCCTCCACTCTTGCACCCCCAAATTGGTTGGCTTGGACCATTTGTATTAGAGATGTCTTAAGCTCAAAGTTGTTTGCATCCAACCCCGTGTATACAATGCAATCTTCCACTTCAAATTCCGAGGCTAGATGGGCTGCCATTGGTGGTTGCATTCCTTGTGGGAACATAGGTGGGATTCCTTGTGGAAAGTTTTGTGCAAATTGTTGAAAGAGATTGGGATTCATTTGATTTAGAAGGTGTTGCATCCCAATCCCTTGCCCTTGTTGTTGTGGTTGAGGTTGTTGTTGTTGCCCATAACCTTGGGGAATGCCGCCTTGAAAGAAGGGGAATTGTGCTTGTGGCATCCACATTCTAACTCCAAAGTAGGGGTTCACATTTTGATTTGCCATGAATTGTTGTATCGGTATTTGAATGGGAGGTACCGATACTTGAGGCACATGTGGTGGCCCTTCTTGATTTTCCTCATGATGTTCCCCTTGCCTCGGGCTTTGTATAGTGCTTGTTCTATTAGGAGAACTTTACCCCGGGTTGCTCGTGTCTCCGGGCTCCATTTTAATCTCAAAGTTTTCAAACTCCTTAAGCCACCCGAGCAAAACCCGTTTGGCCCTCCTTATGTCCCTCAAGAGCTCTTGGTTTAGGGGAAGCAAGTTCACTCTCCCTCTAGCTTCGATCTTGTGTGCATAAACAAAGAGGGACACCTATCAACAAACACCAAACAATACAAACTTGGAAGCAACTTGGTTATGTGCAAATAAAACAAAAACAAAAATAAAAACTTGATCTCCTAAGGGTTTGCTAACCTTAATGCTAGAAAAATAAAGGTAAAGACTCTATACCACCAAATTGCCAATCTCCGACAACGGCGCCAAAATTGTGATGTAGTGTGAGCGGGGTGTGAAAATGGGTGTAAAGTCGAACCACGATGATTGAAATTTATGGCACGTAACAAGTAGTCACCTAGATTCTAGTCACCAAGGTCTTGAAACCCATAAGGATCCAAGGAAACCATAATAGAGATTAAGGTATAACAACTAAGAAGTGTTTTTTGGAATTTTGGATATAAGGAAAAACAAGATTAAACAAGGTTTAAAATTCTATTTAGAAAGATGGCTTAAATTAGGTGAATTACTCTATTGATGTATTAACACTTGGATTGGGGGATGAACAATGACCCTAGATTCTTAAGGCTAGCACAAAGGAATCCAAGTTTCCACAAGGATTAGAACAAAGGTTGTCTAATTTTCATGGTGTACCAACATAAGTTCTTGAAGAACAAAAGCTATTTAGCCCCAAATCTACCCCTATTTCCATAGAAGAGAAAATGAGTTTGAAATTGGGTTGGCTCAAGTCTTCCATCCAACTTCCATTGAGATGGAAGACTTGGATGGAAGACTTCCCAAAGACAAACAATAATCATTGATCACTAACTATTGAAATATAGAAATAAACCCAATTCAAACTTAATATGTAACACCCCGTATCTTTCCAAATATTATTATTTTAAATATAAATATTCTCAAAAATAACTTATTTTCTTATTATTAAATATTTTGGTAAAATGTTACTAAATCTAATTATTTTACCCAATGAGCTTATAAATAAAATATTTTAAACCCCTTAGCTCAAATGATTCGATACAAAATATTTATATATTTATTTATGGTTTTATAAGCCCTATCTAGATGATAAATTTATTTATCAAAATTTTGACCCAAAAGTTTATCTGAGATGGACCTGTGACCCTTATATAATTGTTTTGAGCCACTAAACTTTAGCCCAAATGGTTTAATTTCCTAAGCCTAAAAAGTTATCTTTAAGCCCAATTTACTCAAATCCAACAACTTTAGCCCAAGCCCAAAACAATTTTTACCCTAGGTGTATATGTATACTCAATGTACATTGGTTTCTTCTAAGATGTTCATTTGCCCAAACCCAAACCAAAACCAAACCCCCTATTCCCGTTTCTCCCATCTGACCTCACCCTCCCGTCTCGGGTCTCTCTATCGTTTATCGGATTCGCACCAGACCAGCGAAACAGCAGGAGCTCCGGCGACAATGGTGTTCTCGGCCCTCCCTTCCTCTCCGGCGTGGACGACAGCAGCTCTCGGCCTCTCCCCTCTCTTTTGGGTCGACGACGAAGACAAGGGAACAATAGAGGATGGTGGTGGTTGCGGCTCCAGCGACGATCGGCGACCTCGAGCAGCGGCGGTAGACGGCTTCGCGTTGGGTAGCAGCTCCGGCGGTCCTCCTTGGTGGTCGGCGTTGGCCGGTAGGTCGACGGTGGTGGTGTTGGCTCGGAGAAATTTGTGCAGAAACAGAGAAGTAGATGGAAAAAGATGGATTAATGGTAAGATTAATGATGTAATTAGTTGTTAATTAGTTGGTTTATTGATTAATGATGATAATGCTATGATTAAAGGTGATGATGTTGGAGTTGATTAGTGAGGATGGTTAGTTATTTATGTGATTATATGTTATTGGTAGATTAAATGTGGATTAGGAAGTAATTAGTGTTTAATTATGGTGACTAAGGACTAATGGTTTTGATTGAAGTTAATAAGGGGGATTAATGGTTAATGATGTTTATGTCAAATAATGTTGAGTAAGTGTTCATGATTATTAGGACTCTGTGAGTCTGAGTCATGATAGGATTGTCTATCCTAGTATCTCTGTGAGTCGACTCTGTGAGTCTGAGTCATGATAGGATTGTCTATCCTAGTATCTCTGTGAGTCTTCTTGTATATATTCTACCTTTGTCATTGTATTCAATTCAACTCAATCAATACAGATATTGTGTTCTCATCTGGTATCAGTTTGTTCGGGTTATCTCCTGATGGTCGACGGTTCTGTTAATTCTTCTGAACGGACTGTCTCGGATGCCGCTGTTACGTCTGCGGCCTCTCCAGCGGTGGCCTCCATATCCATAGCTCATCACTATGTGAGTCTCAAGCTAACGAATAACAATTTTCTGTTCTGGAGAACACAAGTCGTGTCGTTTTTTCGCGGACACGAATTATTAGGGTTCGTTGACAGATCGAATCCGTGCCCTCCTGCCACGTTATCTGCCGTTGCTGTGGTGCCTCCCGCGTCGAACCCTACTGCCGGCGAGTCTTCCGCAATACCGCCGGCGCAGCCCAATCCTCTTCATGCAACGTGGGTTCGGCAAGATCAAGCTGTCTTAAGCATGTTGATCTCTTCGTTGTCGCCGGAAGTCATGCATTTAGCTGTTGGCTGTCCTACTTCGCAAGCTCTTTGGAGTAAAGTCTTGATTGACTCGCAGGTTTCTCGTTGAAGTGGCTAACTTAGGAGTTGAGCCTAGATTGAGTTTTGGCTTTTGGAGCTTAGCTTGAGGTAAGTTTCTATGTCCGTTCAAAACTACTTTGCCCTATCTAAAATGTGCTATTTATCTTATTTGTGTCCTTAAATTGTTTTGAAAATGTATTTTAGTTTAAAAGTGTGATAAATAGCAAAATGGGTATACTTTGGTGTTAAATAGTGATTTACTAATCTATGAGTATGGGTATATCTATATATTGAGAATTCTATGAGAAATTAGTTGAGTATGAAACTATATGACTTTTGGAAGGTATAAACTATATTTCTTGCGAGAGATATAAACTATGTTATGATTGGAGGATAAATCCTATGTTTGAGGTAAACCCTATTTTGGAAGTGTATATATATTATATATATACTCTATCTTGTTTTGGGAAGTGTACTTGAATAGCCTACGGGGAATGGAAAATATCTATGAAAACTATTTCGAAAGAATATTACTATCTTGGAGGAATTATATAACAATGTACCTATTTTGGAGAATATACTTATGTTATAATTTATATGGAGGTTATCTATATTTTTATTATTGGAGGTTACGAGAATCTTGGGTTGCGGTCCAGATTATTGTGAGCATTTAGAGCTGCGGTTCTATTTGCTATTGATATGAGAACCTAGGGCTGCGGTCCTATTGGTTATTGATTGGGTGGGTAACCTGGTAGCAAAAATCCTGGGTTACTAGGGCTAGTAACTACCTTTGGGGCTTGGAATCCCCGGGGTGTGCGCACATAGGTTTCTAGTTCCTGTTTCCATTTATATTGTATGGGTGTGAAGGTTCGGTAGTGGAGGTAAGCTCCGTTCCTATCCTCCTATTGGTGATTTGAGTACCTCCATACTTATGTTTTACTCGTTGATTTAACTATAAGTTAAGAATTGTTGGATACCTCCACTTGAGCAATATTATGCTATTTTGATATTTGAGAATGACTTGACAAAACTTATATCTTGAAATGATTATTGGTTGAGTAAACTATATGATTTGAATTCCTCCATATGCATATACTATATTTTGGAAATATTTATAAGTAATGAGCTATATACATTCTTCCATACTTGAATTATACTATTTATCTATAATGAGTATTTGGAAAGTTACGCTTTGGAATGATATATAGAGATGTTGAGAAAGGCTATTTTATGAATTCTCCTTACTTATGATACCTTGAGAGTGACTAGCGATGGCTATAAAATTACTACATTGCTTTAAGCATATTTAATATTATATACTTGAGAAAGTGCATATCTTGCTTATCTTTGGTGAGTTAAATCTTTTGAAAACTACTATCTTCTCTTGGAAAATCCTATTTAAAATACTCTTTTAAGCTTTTGGCTAAATGGTTTATGGAGTACGGTCTACTTAAGTATCAAAGTTTATTTACAAAGCATATCTATTTTCCAAACTATAAATGTATTATTTTACAGGGCGGAGTAGAGCTTACTTAGCATTTTATGCTAATTCTGTTTGTTTGTGTCTTCTAAATCTTATTGTTTCAGGACTTGGTGTAAGTGACTAGCTTTCAGAGTGCGACGTAGAACTAGTTACCCTTGAAGTGGATTCATGGAATAATGGTTTAGTTTAGAATCTAGAGGGTTGTACTACAATTGATTTGTCATTGAACTGTTGTAATATGGACTGTGGATTAGAAACCTTTATAGCCTGTGCGTTTGGGCCTTGTGAGTTGGCCTGAGCGTGGCGTGACACCCCATTGGTTTAGAGTTTTAATTTTTGCTTCCGCATTTATTTTCTATATGGTTAGCAAGAAAGGTTGTTTATTTATGTTAAATCCGGTGTTAGAAAATGGGGGTGTTACATAATAACCCTAAATGGGTGTTCATCCCCTTTTATGCAATAATCACATAACAAGCATCAATAGAAGTAATAAACGCCTAATTTAACCCATATATGAGACTACTCACTCATATCAAGAGTAAACATAGCAAGATTGAGCAAGGAAAACATAAATATGCAATAAATGTAAAGAGGAGAAGAGATGAAGAAATAAACCACTTTTAATATTAAATGAAGGGGAAGAGTTGGTGGAATCCACTCCAAATCTTTAATACAAGCTCCAAGTTGTGTTCTCCAATGTAAATCTAGGTTATACTAAGCTAATAAATGCTAAGGAAATGAAAGAAAATAGTTCTAAGCTCTCTAGGGTTCGGAATCCTCCCAAAAACGCAGAAAAAATGCTTAAATACTGTGCAGGGGATGCTAGGCCGGATGGCCGGATAGAAATAGTGAGGGGGCATCCGGCCGGATATCAGGCCGCATGTGCTAAAAATTCCTGCTTTCCTTCCGCTTTGCATCACGCTGCTCCGATCCTCCTTGAGTAAAATCTAAACCTCCAAAATTGTTCCATTATGCTCCAAGAAGCCTCCTAACGACTCTTTGTGACCCATTGTATCTAGAAACATCAAACCACACAAACAAATCATAGATTCCGCTCAAACTAAAATACTTTGTTATAAAAAATTGTTAAAGTATGGGGTGAAAAGGTGTTAAGAATCTAAGGTATCAATTAATATGGTATTCAGTTATAAATCCTGAATTGTTTCCAATTAAGTTTATGTGACAATTTTCAGTCAAGAGAATATTCTTAGCATTGTCGGACTTTAAATTTTATTAAGTGTCAAAATTATATCCGAGAATGTTTGTACAGTTAGTGGTTTTAACTATTGTTTTTCCATATTTAGTCTCCTATTTAATGTGATAATATTATTAATGATAATAATATTAATTGGGTTATGAAGAATTAATTTAGTAATTTTGAAAAAAAAAACATATTTGCTAAGGCAACTGGCTATTGCCACTAATTCCATAATTCTTTAAGTTCTTTGAATAATCAGGAATAATCATGAACCTGACTTTGCTGCCTCGTATAAAAACATGCTCCAGTTGTGAGACCCTTCCATCCTTAGCAGTGCAAGTGATGCTCTCAAGTTGGCAATTCCAGTTGTCCTCGCACTCCACCATGCTTCCTCTGTAGAGCTCGCCGCTCTTCATTTCCACAGTCACGATGTGCCCCGTCGCCTCGTGGAGAAGCTTCACCGGGATCCCCAAGCTCCGACTCATCACTACAGCGTTTTCACCGTCACCGTCACCGTCACCGTGCTCTCCTTCGGCGGTAAGGCGAAATTGGAGAATCCAAAAATATGTCCCGCGCTGTTACAGCTAGATACTGTTGGAATTTGTAAATTCGGTCTATTTCTCATAAATTTGATCTTTATGTATTAAAACATTTTAATGGGTTTAAAGTTTGAAATTTCAAAGTATATATTTATTACTTTACTATTCAAAAATTTGGGTCTCTTTGGTTTCGACTCATTAGAGTTTGAATATTAAATTTATGCTTTGGAAGCTCATATTAAAAATTGTCTTAAGTTATGCAATTTGTTTAGAATATATGAGTTTAATGCCTAATTTTATGCATATTAATTTGTCCAACGCATAATATTTTGTTATGCAAAATATATTTTTATGCCTTTAGCAATGCATAAATTTAGGATGAAATTATATTAGTTCCTAATTAAGTTGGACTTATGCATAAACTTTAGTTACAGTAGTTCCTGAATTTAAGCACATTTGGTCCGTTGATTTAGTTCACTCATTTAAGCTTTAATCATAGGTGAACCATGCAATTTTGGTGTATACCCTACAATTTTTTATTTTTTTTAGGTTTATACCCCAAACAGTTATACATTGAGTGCATATGAATTGAGGAGACATACTAGTTTATGGCCATGACTTAAGAACATCTTTTCCCATCACGATCTGGTATAATTTGTTTGTTAAAAAACTTTAATTATTTCTTGCCAATGTGATTTGATTTCAGTTCATTACAGAATAGCCATAGCATCTTTAATTTACCGATTTCTCTTAAGCTTGAATCACATAAAGGTTAGGCAATGAATTGATAATTGTCTAGTGATCTTATAATTTTAATTTGGTTGGGGAGTAGCCACAACATCTTTAATCAGTTAAAATTATATATTAAGTGGTTTATCTTGATCACATAAAGTTTTAGACATATCATTTGTGATTAATTGTATTTAATATGATGGAATTTAGCTCACAGGCAATTTCGTTATATTTGTATGATTAATTAGTATTAAATACTGGACTATGATCATAATTTAGCCCATACAATTATGTATCGGAACGTAGTTTAGTATTTTTATCAGTAATGTTAGAAATAAATAAATTTATGGTTATTTGTAAATAATTCCCAAATCTATCATAAAGTTTAATTTTATGATGCAAACTTTAGATCACATTTCTTAATTTACCCACAGGGATTAAGAAAAGGAACATGATTTCTTAAGTTTTATCATAATAGTTGTAATGAATCTCATTGATTAAAACTTTAGCCTACAGGCAAGTCTTATATCACTTGATTCTTCAACTCATTTGATAATTGTTTCATCATAAAATTTCAGTTGGATCTAATTGAGTAAAACTTTAGCGCACATGCAAGTTTTGTGTCTCCAAATTCTTCTATCTATTTAATAATTGGGATGAAATTTTATCATAAGGGTTTTAATTGGATTTAATAGAATTAAAACTTTAGCCTACAAGCAAGTTTTATGTCAATAAATCCGTCACCCATTAGATAATAATTTTATTACAATTTCTTAGAATTTATAAATTTAGTTCAATTATACTTCTAAGTTTTCATAGTTTGCATTGGCAAAACATGTATTTAGTTACTTCCCAAAATTTAACCACTTTTATTAATTATTTCGCGAATCTTACTCGGTTATTTGGACTAACTGTAGTAAGTTACGTGATATATATTCTATATACCCCTTTTGGTTTCCAAAAATAAAATGTACCTTTTTCGAGCCAAACTCCAACTTCGTTTTGGAAAGTGTATTTTATTATTTTAGTATGTCCAACTATGGTGGGGAGTTATGTCCTCATTAGTTATTACTTTAGTTGGATTGGAACCATTATTTAGTATGCCCAACTAATGGTGGGGAATTATATCTTCATTATTTAGTTGGTCAAATCAATTTTGAGTATGTATATCATTAATTCTGCTGAAGAATATTTTAATCAGTGCGTGTGATCATTTAGAAAAAGATCATTAAGATGCTCTACTAAAGATTCCACAAGTATTAATCTTGTATTTGTTTATATAAATTCATAAGTTCAAATTATTGAACATTTGGTTGTGCAACATATTTATGAAAATGTTGTAACAATATTAATGAGTTTATTAGAACAAAACATTTAACTTGTGATACATTGTTATTTAAATAAATTCTTTAGCATTTAATAGAGTCTTTAGTTTCTTCAAAATTGATCCTGAGCGCCAGCCACTATAGTTTATAAGGCTCAAAGACAATTTTGCAAGACATAAAAGTAAGACTCATAATATTCAGTTAATTATAAAGTGGATCTTAAAGTTATTTGTGAAGTTATGGTGTATATTTCAAATTCGACATTTATGGACTTAGAATTTTAGTTTATTGTCTAAGTTGTTGGAATGCGTCTATTACTAAACTATCTTTTAGCTGTTTTGATGAGTGGGAGTGACAGATGTCAACTCCAAGCTCTTGGCCGTTAGAGGTAGTGCTTAAGTTAAGTTATAAAACTAGTCATAGAACATAGTTAGCATTATGCTAACATTAAGAGATCTCTACTTAAGACATAGTTAACTTTAATGATCTTAGAGATCATGAAGTCTCTTATACAATTTGGATGGTTTTCTCTTTCAAGTTGCGCATATATATTTTATTTTGAGAAACATCCCTTAAGGTACCAAGAATAAACGTTGAGTTTGTTCATAAAGGACTTAAGTTGAGGAATAAAAATGCATGTGATGCATAGAAGATATTACTCTGTCGAGCGGAGGACATATTGCTATGATTCATGTGTTTTGTTTTTTGATGAGAGTTGTGCTAATACTTGCACCAAGTGGGAGACTGTAATACTTTTCCCTAATACAATATATATTATAAATTGTTGGCCTTAATAATGTAGTGCAAAGTAGACTAGGCTTATTAAGCTATAGGTTGGATTGGACATCTAGGTTTAGTCCAATCCACCATTATGCCTATATAAGTCTGCATTGATGGGATGCAGGACACAGACAATCATATAATACCTACAGACATGGTACTCACACTGTTCAGAGAATACCAGTACACCATCTAGGGTTCTAAGTTTCTGAGTTAAGTGTGAGACAAAACGACTAACACAAGCAACACAACAAGACATCAACTATGACTGGAGATCAACACGACTTATGATTCCGCTACTACGAGTTAAGTTTCTCGTAGATTCATGTTGTATATATTTATACAGTATTATTGTTCTTACAGTAGATACCTAAAACCCCTATTTATTAACATTTTGTCTGCCAATTATATTGTTTAAGCTGTGATTTTGGTACTCTTACACATTTGTACTTAGTCGCGGATTGTACAATTCTCATTTGTCATTGGTGAACGACATCCTAAGAAAATTTCATCAATCTCATACCTTCTTTTCATCCCACGTATATTACGATTATCATTTTTCCTTTGACCGGAAATGAGTGTACTTTGTTTACTTGTAATATTGTAATTTTTGTACTTAGAATTTGGCAATTTGTCATTGTGGGTTTCATTTGCTTCTATCTAGCTTGCTATCAATTTTTATTTATAGATCAATTAACTCAAAAAAAAAAAGGGGAAATACCAAAGATACAAAAATACTAACAACGCACAGCTCTCTGTAATATTGTTTCATTGAGTCAAAACTTATTCTGGAATATTACAGAGAGCTCCTATAAATGGAGGAGAAGAAGCGGTTATAACAAACAATTATTGAAATTACATAAGAGCCCTTTTGCGTTTATCTTCATCCTCCAACAGGGCGAGCAAGCCCCCGCAAGCACCAAAGATGAGGGTTGAAGAACAGATGGTTAGTTGTTGTGGCTGTTTTTACAGTTTTTATTCAACTGTTATGGGTGTTTAATTTGTGGTTACTGAAATGGGTTCTGGTTCACAGGGATAGGATCTTCAGCTGCAAAATATTGAATACAAGGTATAGATTGCTGCAAATTTGGAGTGGGATGCATATCATGAATTTGCAGAGTGTTGTTCTGGAATATATATATATATAT
>CM008341.1:15840951-15856623 GCA_002525835.2 Ipomoea batatas | reverse complement strand
TTTAATTATATTATTAATAAATCAACGATCATAATTAAAATTAATTGATAAATGTTAAATAACAACTTTGTTAATTAAAATATTTAATTATATTATGAATAAATCAATGATCATTATTAAAATCGATTGATGATTTTTAAATAAAAATTCTATTTAGTAAAATAGTTATGAGACCGTTTCACGGGTCTTATTAATCCATGAGAGGCGTCCAGTCAACATAATTTGGGTAATGGTTAGTATTAAGAGTTGGCCTTTGGTTTGTTTTTTGTGACACGTGAGACGGTCTTACACAGGTGTGACCCAAATTATATTATTAATAAATCAATGATTATAATTAAAATCAATTGATAACTACAAATGAGGACTCTGTACATTATTATTGTGAAATAATAACGACTCTAATTACTTAATTATATTATTAATAAACCCACAATTATAAACCAAACCAATTGATAATTATTAAATGGAGACTCTATTTAGAAAAATATTTAATTATATGATAAAAAAATTCACAATCACAATTAAAAACTCTCATTTTTATTGATACACAAATAAAGAGGTGTGACATAAGGTCTAATTCTAATAGAGCAAGAATTTGCGGAGTTTTATAAGAAACCCGAGAAGAAAATCAGTATACCTTTGTATTTTATTGCAAGTGCAGAAACAAAAGTAATCCTCTGATCTGCAACAAAATTACCAAAACAATCAACAAGTAAATTCAAGATGAAAAACATAGATTATAGAAAAAATGGGAAATAGATAAATCAAAATCAAATTAATTACTAGGCCAACTAAAAACATCATAGCAACAAAGAGGAAAATGAAAATTAGGCTGGAAAAAAACTACAGGGAATGAAAGGCTGAAAGAGTATACCTAGAATATCACATCAAACGAAATAAAGAGCGTACAATCAAACATCAATGGAATAAATTACAGCAAAAACTAGAAAAAGTTCAATCTCAAATGAAAATGAGAACACACAAAAACACTACCCTTTAAGCAAATAATAGGAACGAGGTTGTCTCTCCTCTAAGTCCACTTGCTTAATTCCGTTTGTGCTCTGGTGCAATGAAGTTTGATCAAGGCGCGCTATATATAAGAAGTCAATAGCGAGATGAAGCGGTGGTTCTTAGAATTGAAACGGTTTGATGCTACGTTTCGTTTCAATTTTTAATTTGGGGTGACAAAACTTAGAAACGGTTTGACGTTACACTTCTATTAACCTTTTAATTACTTATTCGGGTCTCTATATGCGGAGGTAACTAAATAAAAATTTAAGGAAAGTGTATTATTATGCAAATAGCGGCTAGCTGTATCGGACATTCTCTTTTCCCTATAATATTTCACCATAATTTTTTTCCAAAGATTTATACAGAGAAATAGGATATGTTTTCCTATTTATAAGTTTAAGAATTAATAGGAAACTAAATAATATATTCAAATGAATTTAATTTTGAATATACCAACGAAAATATGCTCCAATCGGAGACGACGAAGACAGACTCTTCGTCTTCGGTTGGAGACGAAAGGGGAGAATTGAAGGGGTGGTCGGCGACCACCCCGATGTTCCTTTTTTTTAAGTTTATTATTAAAAATTATTTAGAAATGCCAACTCACCGTCCACGTAAGCAGGTAACATGATGAAATGGATAGTAACCTGCTATCAGGTGAAATCGCTTACATTTGGAATGTTCAGTGGCCTAATTGCACTTCTTCTCATTTTTTTTTGTTCAGTGGCCTAATTGCATTTTCAGGTTACATTCAGTGACCTTATCCCTATCCGTTATTATCCGTATCAATGTTCACCGTTATCGTACAAAATTCATCATTCATAAATATAGTGAGAAAAAATAGCGTTCATGAACACAACTGAAAATTACCAATTATAATACAGGGTAAATTAAAATTTTGTAATGGAGGGATATTAGTCCTTGACTCAGTGCTAAATGTGTGGTTTTTTTTTCTTTTTGTTGTTGTGATGATTACAACCCACAACCACTACTCGAAGATATGCACCCTCACTCAAGTGTACTAACCCGCAAACCACACAAGAGATATAAATCACATTAGAAAGACTTTCTGTGTCGAACTAGAGGAAAAGACAATGTGAAATTATTTTCATCTTTATAAGTTTTAACATATATGTAACAATCAGTTTGGTATATTAGTTGACTCGGTGCCAATTTGTCATGCATGTCTAGAAGTGTAACGTATGCAATTATTACATTTACTTTAACGTACTATACATGTAATAATTAGTTTTAGATGTAACCTTATTTAATGCATTCCAAGTCCTTCGATATTAAAAAAAAATGTATGTTTCCATTACAATTTTTGACAATGTGAAAAAAATTAAAGTGTATAAACTACTTAAATTTTATTATGTATTAAATGTCAAGCAATTTTTGTTATATATAAAGTTTTATGATATATAATCTGGAGATGACTTGGATAAGAGTAGTTTGAGATTAATTGAATGAATTCATTTTCTATTCTATTCTTGTAATTTTACAACTCATCCTAACGTCATATTAGAGTTGGAATACATTTAAGAAATTTGCATCCGCTCCACTAAGTGTGAACATGAACTAAATAATTAAACAATATATAATAAAATACAAAAATTAAAGTTCAAGATCCATAATTAAGTTAAATATATTTTAATTTTATTCATCATTAATGTAATTCACAACTCATCCTGGCCCACCTAATTCTACAAGAAATCTTTCATTTCCCGACGAAAATTTTAGCAACGCTCTAGAAAACGTCGCTAAAAATATTAATTTGCGACGTTATATAAATAACGTCACTATATATTTTGGTAGAGACAATAATTTTTTTTGTAATGTTTGCTGACGAAATATAATTTTTTTGTCAGTAAAGATATAGAATCAATGACGTTTTATGATAAACGCCCCTAAATATTTTATTTGAAAAATCTTTTTTTGCATAAAACGTCAGAAAAAGTAAAAATATTTTGCGGGAAACTTTTTATCATTTGGCGCCTAACAATCCCTTTAGAAATGAAAAAAATTTTGTCTAAAAATCTTCAATTAGTACCATCCTCAACTTCACCTCTCTACACTACCATAGTAGCAGTCCGGCAGTACATCTTCACCAACACCAATCCGTGACACCATCACCATTTCCACTGCGACAAGAGTACTGTCGTTTCCGCATCGGCACCAGTGGTTCAGTAATTTCTTCTCGCCAGCAAGGTTAGTTATTTAGAATGGATTAGATCCTTTTAATTTTGATAATTACATGTGTATTTTGCTGTTCTCATAGACTAAAGAGGCCTAAGAACCTTCGTCTGTGATCTGATTTTCCCCTCATCTCACTACACTACAGTATAATAAAATTTTCTCTGCTTCTAATTTCAGTATTTTCCCCTCATCTCATCACTATTCTCTCTGCCTTTATCTTTGCAAAACCCTAGTGAAAGTCTTCCAAAAGGACCCAAGCTTACAAGAGAAGATTCATATCCAGGTAAATACAAACCCTAATCAACTAATTTCCACCCAAGCATCTATGTATAAACTCTATTTTTGTTATGATTTGGGTGATTGTTTTCTCTCATTAGTTAGAATAAGATAGATTTCTCTGTAGCTTTTTTATTTTAAACGTTGCTGTGATTTGTTTTTTATTATATATATTTAAATTTATTATGAATTATTTGTACCTAGTTCAGGGGTTTAGAAATTTAAGAATTCCTTTTTCTCATGATTTGGTGTCTCATATGCAAAATCTGAGTTAGCTAGGGTCTTGTTTGGGTGGAATTATTGTGATATAGGACTTGGATGCTTGTTTAAGTTGAATCCGACTCAATTGTGGGCTCACAGTAAAATGTATCAAGGATTCTTAGCTAGATGCCTAATGACTTGCATCCTGATAAGGATTATAGGCATGGAATAAAGGGAAATTAGAGCTTTAAGTTAGTTTTCTTGAAATAAACATATTAAGCATTTACTTGAGCTGTTGCTTTGATAATTCAATATCAGAGAGATTTTTATCAACGAATCAATATTTAAAATATTGCATTGCGAATCTCTCACTCTATCAAATTGCCAATTTCTGAATTTGGTGTACTATAGAAATATTTTCTCTTAGTAAAGTTGTGTTAATATCATTGTGTTTCATTAAATTGCTTTTGTAACTTAGTAACTAACTTTGATATTAAAATGATTTCTGCAGGGTCTGGGACCTTATTCAACAAGCATAAAGAAACCAAGGAAATGGCTAAAAGGATTAATGATTTATGTGGTATGCTTCTTGGCTATGTCTAAATAATTTTTCTTGTACAATGTGTGTTTCTTGGTTCGTGGACATACAATATGACAATATATCAATTGATTTTAGTTGCTTGTTGTGATGGATCATTGCTTAGGGTGAGAAGCAAACTTATAGCATTGATTTCATATTTGCTTTAAGAGGTTTAATAACTATAAAATATGTATTTTTGCTCTAGGTATTAATAAGGAATCTGACATTGGCTTTTTTTTAAAAAAAACCAAATCTGACATTGGCTTTATACAGTAAAAATGTATGTTTAAGTTCTCTCCATACCAATATAATACCCCATGCTTTCATTGCATTTGACCCACTCTCTTATTGTGTCCTGCATCACAGCAAACTTATTGTATTTGCTTCATTTAATTTTTATGGTTACTGTGTTTTACACTTTTACTCAAGACAGTTGGTTTATCTTTGAATGTAGTTGGTTTGCCTTTGTATTGTTTTTGGTTACTTTTAATGTACATATAGGCTGAAGATTTTTTGGTGAAAATGATTATGGGTTTACATGAGATGAGATATACTTGTGAAGGGTTTACAGGGGATGAGAGATAATTGTGATGGGTTTATAGGAAATGAGAGATAGCTGTAATGAGTTTACAAGGGAGGAGATATAGTTCTTATGAATGTTGGAGTAAGTATAAAAAAATAGAATTCCCATTTTGGTTTAGAGAAAAGGTAAGTATATAAGACACATTATTTACATTAACAAACACTTGAACCATGTTGTATTCATAATTTTACTAATTTCTATTGTGGAGGTAATACATAGTTTTTAATAATTTATTTTCATGCTTGAAAAATATTTATGTTTATTAATGACAGGGAATTATTGCATATCTAGATATCAGATCGGACTCGACATCAGACCGGACCTTCTCTCCAAAACAAAGGACTTCCAAAGTGTCGACCTCAATAATTTTGATAAACATGAGAATTATTATTGTTCTTTATGTGCATAAATGAGAACCATTTATATCACATTACATTCTTGTAATTCAATATTGTACTATGAAAATATTGCACTATTTTGAAATTTTAATTGATGCTAAAATATTTTATTTCAATTACATGAAATTGTTGTGTAAACTTTTTTAGATACAACTATGAGTAAATTATCATTAATTATTTCAAAACTTATAAAATTTAGTGACGGCTACGAATACAGAAAAACGTCAGTAAATGTATTTTTATTGACAAATTGGTATTTCATCAGCAATTATTTTTTTATGACGAGCATAATAATATACAAAATTATCAATAAATGTTATTTTCGTGACACATTTCAATTTTCGTCACTAATTAAATTTATTCATGACAAACATAATTTTATAGAAAACGTCAGTAAAGATATATTTCCTGACGAAATATTTTATTTCGTCACAAAGTATTACTGACGTTTTTGTTAATCTTTCGTTCCAAAATGTATGTATTCAATGACATTATCAAGATCATGAAAAAATGTCGGTAATAGTAATATTTAGTGACGAAAACATAACTTCATCAGTAATACCTTTCCATACGCCGCTAACCCGATGGTCTGGGTGACGTTTTTATTTCGTCAGTAAATACATTTGGTGACGTTTTTTTTATTTTTTGTGACGTTTTAAAAATGTCGCTAAATGTACATAAACTATTTTTCATCTTAATAAAAATAAGAGTGCACATTTTAAAATTTTGCATCACTTCTATTGTGTGAACATAAACTATTTTTCATCTTAATAAAAAAAAATGGGGAAATGGCATCTTTGGTCCCTGAGTAATAATGGTACTGGCGACTCAGTCCCTGAGTTATGGCCATATCCGAGTTTAGTCCCTCAGTTATTTGCGCAGTGACGAGTTTAGTCCTGGCTGTTAAATTTGACGGAAAAATTAAGAAATATTTAAAATTTGAGCAGTAAAACAAGAAATTCATATTTTATTCTCTTTATAATTATATCGAAACCGCTTTCAATACATTATTTTCACTAAGCATCTTATTTTATGATTCTTCAATTCTAAAAGCATTTCAATATATATAATTTAAGTATGACTTGTTAGAAACCTGATTCTCGTATAACAAACTTAAGACTTAGCACAAAAAAAGAAATACTTGATCATGTCTTCAAACGTGTGAAACGCACCATCTTAAAAGTTTATGATTTCTCTTACTAAATATCAAGGGTAATCAAACCAAGGGAGTAACTTGAAATTTTTATGACAAATTCACCAAGGGAGTAACTTGAGATTTTTAGTATGTAAAATTCTTTCGTAAGCTCTGCAATAACTTAATCAAGAATCGTATATCATGACAATATATGAAAATTATATATATATATATGACCTCCTCTGTTTTCTTAAAAATAAGAGTAATGAATGAGGAACCTAAGACTCAGTTATGAGAATTCAAAGAACGATTATTGAATAAACTACTGCATACGAAATAATTATTTTTTAAATACTATAAATCTCAAGTTATTCAATCGGTGAATTTCTCATAAAAACAACCTGAGAAATTTGACATCATTATGTATCTCAAAAGTTCTGGTTTGATTACATTTGTTGCCGAGTTACGAAAATCGGGAATTGTTAGGATAGTGTGTATCACACACCTGAAGACAATGATAAAATGTTTCTTTGTTTGTGCTAAGTCTTAAGTTTGTTATACGAGAGCCAAGTTCCTAATAAGTCATACTAAGGGTGTGTTTGGAAACCCGGAAAATGATTTCTAGAAATCATTTTCCGGGTTTTTGGTGTTTGGTAAAAGATGGAAAATCATAGTCAAAGGAAAATACAGTTTTTGTCAATGGAAAATGAAGCCCATTTTATGGAAAATGACTTCCCCTTTTTTTGGGGAAAGTCATTTTCCGGACTCACCCTGCTATTGCTAATCATCCCCTTGAACCAGACATTACTCCTGAACAGAACCAGAAAATGCCATCTACTACCGGATTTTAGCCGGAAACTTCCACGCCCCATCGGATCGGAAACAACTGCAGATCGGAAACAAAGGAAAAGAAAAAACTAACGAAAGGGATGAAAGAGAAATGAACAGAAACAATGGAAGAAAAAGAAAAGTGTGGGTTGGGAAGAAAGATAAAGGAAAAGAAGCTACTGCAGATCAGAGATCGCCACTCGACAACACCGGTTACACCGCCGGAAGAGAGAAAGAGAGAAAGCAGAGGCCAGAGAGACATGTACGAGGAAGAAAAAGAAAAATGTCGTGGGCAGGGAGGAAAAGTAAAGAAAAACAAACAATTAATAATAATAATAATAATAATAATAATAATAATAATAACACCAGTGGTGTTCTTTTAATTTTTAAAATTTTAATAAATAAAATTATATTTATTATTATTATTATAAATATTTTTATATTCTAAACAAAGTAATTAAAATGTTTAATTATACAATTCTCATTTTCCAGAAAATGAACCAAACACACCTAAGACAGTTTTCCATAATACAACCAAACACCGGAAAGGAAAATGTTTTCTGGAAAATGACTCATTTTCCAGAAAACATTTTCCATAAGTCATTTTCCTGCTTTCCAAACACACCCTAAAGTTATTGAAATGCTTTTAGAATTGAAGAATCTAGAGGCTAAGAAGTGAAAAATAATGTTGTGAAATTGGTTTTGATATAATAAAGAGAATAAAATGTGAATTTCCTACTTTACCCCTCTTTTTTTTTTATTTAATTTTCCCTTCAAATTTAACGGCCAGGGGCTAAACTCACCACTTAGCAAATAACTGAGGAACTAAACTCGGATATAACCATAACTTAGGGACTGAGTCGTCACTACCATTATTACTCGATCAGGGACTAAAGATGCAATTTTACCTAAAAAAATTCAAATAATATATAATAAATAAACAAATTAAAGTTTAGAATCCATTATAAAATTTAATAATATTATGATATAAATATTATAACATAATATCTTTTTTTTGAGTACTATTTGACTCTATTATTGAGATTTGATCATGTAACATTCCCACCAAAAACCCACAAAAGTATTATCTGAGCATAAGGTGGTTGACTTGTAACATAATAACTTAATTGTTCAAAGTTTTAAAGGTAAATAAATTTTTATCAAATTTTAAAATAAATTTCTATCAAATTTTAAAATAAATTTCATTCATCGAATATTAAAGTTAATAGTTAAAATTATTGTGCCGACCAAATTTTATAGGGATGGTGTGTGTATTTATGTATATATACACTTAATCCGAATATGTGACATATATAAATTTCAAAATTTACATCAGTTCACCACTTATTATTACCCAAAAAATTAATATGTGCAAGTTGGATTTGATAAATATCTCTTTGGATTATACCACGATGTGTTTATAACTCTTTCTTTTATTATCGTTAATAATTATAGTGAGAAAATGTAGTATTCATGAATACAGTTAAAAATAACCAATTATAATGTAAAGTAAATGTCTATAGTTGTTCGCGTTTGATATTAGTTGGTGGCTTGATGCTAAACAATAAATGATTGGGAAAAAGGAAAAAAGATCAAATAGACCCCTAAACTTTACACCAAAAGTCAATTATGCACTTAAACTTTTAAAAAGTGCAATTAAACCATTTAACATGTCAAATTGAGTCAATGAAGCTTAAGAATTGGTAAATGACCTGTAATTTTAAGGTTCAGGCGGACGAATCCAGTTACCGACTGTCGCCGGTCGCCATCTTCGGCGAAACGCGATCGACCGTCGCCGGTCACCGGATTCTTCCCCCTGAACCTTAAATGACATGTAATAATAGGTCATTTATGGGTTCTTGTGCTTCATTGACTCAATTTGACATGTTAAAGGGTTTAATTGCACTTTTTAAAAGTTTAAGTGTCTAATTAACTTTTAGTGTAAAGTTTAGGGGCCTATTTGACCATTTTCCTTAAATGATTCTAAATCTTGTCCTAATTAATGCAATCTGAATCCGTTGACATTAAAAATGTTCTCATTACCACATTTTTTTATAACTCAAATTTTTTGACTTCATCAGGCTATATCCTAGACCCCATGAACCCGCCCGTAGACCCATGAAGAGGTAAATCGAACTAATCTAACTTTGATACTCAATATCAAATTGTACACTCTGTCATTAATACCACATTTGACAATATGACGAAGCAATTCAATGTGTAATAAAAGACTTGAATTTTACTTTATAGTAGATGCATGGCAATTTTTTTTTTTTAATATATATTGCTTTATTATGTGTAATCTAGGGATAGCCTTGATTAGTTTGAGATTAATTAATTGCATTCATTATTTGTTCATTATTGTAATTTCACAATTTACTTACCTTGAAGTGAGTGGACATTTTAAAAAATTGCATACAATAAATTAGTTTTTATATCTTAATAAATAATTCAAAAAGTATTAAAGTAAATACACATTAAAAATCAAAACCCATAATACAACTAAATATATAATACATAAATACTATAGCATAATATAACTTAATTGTTAAATTTTTTTAAAGGAAAATAAATATATATCAAAACATTAAATAAGTCTTATTGGTCTAAAATTAAAAATAAGAGTTAATTCCACCACAGGTCCCTTGTTTTTTGTGGTAATTTCAAATTTAGTCCAAGACTATCATTTTTGCCATTTAACATTTCAGACTATTATTTTTGGAAATTTTTATTCATTCTCATAACTTTTCTTATTTTTAGTAAGGACATTTTTGTCTTTTCATATTTTTCTTTTGTGATTTTTTTTGGTTTCAACGGGTTTAATTGGTTTAGGACTTTAGATAATATCCACCACATTTTAGTAGTCCTAAACCAATTAAACCGGTTGAAACCGAAAAATAACAAAAGAAAAATATGAAATGACAAAGGTACTCTTACTAAAAATAGGAAAAGTCATGAGAATGACTAAAAATAAGAGGAAATTTGGTGGTTTATTAGATTATAAAAGTGAATTTATTTTCAGGCTCTTCAGCAACAAGAGGAGAGGGAGAAGACAATGCTTCTCCAGAAGGCCGAGGCACTGAGGAGGGAAAGAGCACTAATGAAGGAGCTGGCAAGAGCTGAGGAGGATCATCTTAGGGCAATGGCAGAAGAAAACAGGCACAAGTTTAAGGAACAAATGGAGAAGCTAACTGCTGAAATCTCTGCCCTAAAAATGGAAGCTGCGGGGGAAAGCTCAAGTCAACAGGGAGGCATAAAACGCAAATGGGAATGCGTTATGTGCTTGACTGAGCCAAAATCAGTGATTTTCCTCCCTTGTGCCCATCAGGCTCTTTACACAGCCTGCAATATGCTTCATGAAAGGTAAGGAATGAAGGACTGTCCTGTCTGCCGAACGCCAATCATGAAGCGGATCCAAGCCCGCTTTGTTCCTCCAAAAGCACACTAGACCTGACAGCAGGAAAGGGGAGCTGGTTATCACCAAATAGACAATCAAATTCTTATTACCAGTTATCCTGCATGCTTATGTGTTCTATGTAGTGGTTGCCGGGAAAGGAGCTAAAAGACAAAGCAAAATGGTGAAAGATGATTGATTGCCGTCATCAACAAACAATCAAACAATTGATATTAACCCGACTTATGTGTTTTATGTTGTGATCTTTATTTTTAAATTTGAATGAAAATAGTTGTTTCGACAATATAATGTACAAACAAATAGAAAACAAACTGAACCTAAACCCTAAAATAGAAAAGTGGTTGAAAATTGTTGGTGGCATTGAACTGACTATTTTTTTTCTTTCTTTCTTTTGGTAATATTTTATTCAATTACTAAGAAGGCATGTAACAAAAGTATTGCTCTATGGATAGATAATTAGTACAGAGTAATTTCCTTTTAAATAAGAAGTTTTAAGGTGCACTTAATTATTTGATGTGATTAAAAAATGAATACAATTGTAATAAATAATTAAATTGCCACATTGGATTTTGAATTATGATTATGGAGTGTTGGTGCGGGTAGAGATGACAACGGGAATAAGGATGAGAAAAAATTTCGAGAAACGGGGAATGTATGTAATTCCCCATCGTGGACGGGGATACTTCTCCTGGGCCCGCCCCGTCTCCAGATAATTATTTTAATTAAACAATTGATATTGACCCGATTTATGTGCTTTATGCTTTCATCCTTATTTTTAAATTTGAATGAAAAATAGTTGTTTTCACAATGTCCAAACAAATAGAAAACAATAGGCCAGAATCCCATTTCTTTCTTAGTGCTTTCATGCACTCTTCAAACCGTTTGTTTGGGTAGATTTTCCATATAAGAGTTATTAATTTGTTCTTGAGAAACAAATCACTCAATTCATATAGTTGGTGTTGCAAGAATAATGATATCGCGTGTATAAGGATACCTTCTCACATAATCTCATCCACACAAATTAAAACGTAACTACATTTCATCAGAACTCAAGTCTTATCCAGCTTTTCCAATTCCTTGCTTAGTCAATGTTGTGAGTTCTCTTTTTCACTTGTGAGATTATTTCCAGCTTGCTTTTCATTCTTTTCTATGCCTACGTTGCTTTCTTGTTTTTAGTTGGACTTTTAGTATAAATTTGTAGGTGATTCACTTTAGGGATTTCAGTACAGAGAGTCACTTCTTTTTGGTTCTTCACTGCAATTAAAAGTATAGGTATATATGGTATTTGTTTCTCTCTATTTTGTGTGATGAATTGTATATATGTAAAATTTTAAATCTATAAAATGTATATGTACGTGTAACATTTTAAATTTAGAAAATAGAATGTAACATTGCACTTTTTTAATTATTATTTTAATTTTTTTATCAAACTAATATTACTTAGATTTCATTATTTAATGTCAATAAGAGTAAATGTATTAAAAAACCTCATTTGTTCAATTTGTGTTTGGTTCAATTAACAAAAACTAATTCAAATTATTTATAATTTAATTTTTATAGTAAATAATCTTTGTATATATATGCATACATATATGGTCTTTCTTCTAATAATTATTGCTGCATATTTTAATTGGTATATGTCCAAATTAAATTCATTTGAATATATTAATTAGTTTCCTATTAATTCTTAAAATTATGAATAGCAAATTGACTATATTAGCATGTGAAGTTGCATAATTCATGATGTAATATTTAGTTTTAATTTTACTTTTTAATTTTTTGTTTATTTTTCTTGTCAAAATAATTCTCTGACAATTATATATCCTATTTCTCTGTATACATCTTTGGCAAAAAAATTAAGGGGAAATATTGTATTGTAGAGAAAAAACAGCCCGATATAATAGTACATTAAGTAGGTGTAAAAGATATAGCTGCTATTCACATAATCGACTTTAATTTCCTTAAATTTTTATTTATTAGTTACTTCCGAATATAGTAAAATAGAAACTCAAATAAGCAAAAAAGTCAAAATGTCAAACCGTTTCAGAGTGTCACCCAATAAAAATATCACGCGACTTCATCTCATGATTGACTTTTTATATAGCCTTGCTCTACCTTCTTAATTATATCACGCAAGCACCACTTCATTGCACAAATGCAATTGAAAGAGTGAACTCAGAGTGAAGACAACCTTGTTGCAATTGCGAGTTCTTATTTGCATTTGAGATTGAACTTTGTCTAGTTCTTGCTCTAATTTATTCCATTGATGTTAATTGTTCTTTGTTTTGCTTGGTGTGTCATTCTAGGAATACCCTTCCGGCCTTTGATTCCTTGTCTAGTTGTTTCAGATTTTATTTGTTCAGTTTTTAAATTTTGATTTTATATAAAAATTTTCTGTAAGATTTTTTTTCACCCTAATTTTCATTTTCCTCTATGCGTTGCTTTGATGATTTTAGTTGGTCTAGTAATTAATTTGATTTTGATTTATCCCTTTCCCATTTTCTGTAATCTTTATTTTTCATCTTGAATTTACTTACTGATTGTTTTGACAATTTTATGTTGCAGAGGACTATTTTTCTTCCGTCCCAAAGGTATGTTGATTTTCTTCTTATGTTTCTTTTAAAATTCTGTAAATTCCTGATCTATTAGAATTTGATATTGTGCCATGCCTCTTTCTTTGTTTATCTTTGAAAATGAGAGTTTAATTTATTTTTTTAATAGGAGTAAAAATCTGGTTATTTTTTCTAGTCTTACTGTCTCTATATAATTTTTTTGGTGTTTTTTTTTTCACATTGAATTTGCTTGTTGATTCGTACTAGTGATTTTGCTGTAGAGGAGTGAGGACATACTACTTCTTTTCCGTCTACATTACAATAAATTTGAAGGTATGTTAAAATTTTGTGAATTTTTGCTCTATTAAATTGCATCTTATTTTAAACTTGTTTCTTTTAAAATTTTCGTGAATTTCTGCACTATTAAAATTGAATCTTATGTTATACTTCTTTTTTTTAGTACTACTGAGTCTGGATCTTATGTTATACTTGTTTCTTTTAAAATTTCGTGATTTTTTGGTCTATTAAAATTAGATCTTATGTTACACCTCTTTCTTTGTTCATCTATGCATGGAAATGAGAATTTTTATTTCTATTTATTTTGGGTAATACATGCATCTAATTTTTCTAATCTTTATGTTTATGTGTATGTTACAATTTGGTGTTGTATTGGGATGGAGTTGCAGCTAAACATCAGAGTTGTTTCAATCCCCTGCAGGCCAGCAAATTAAAAATGGTTAACCCAAACGCAGAAGGAGATGGCGATAACGAGAAGGGCAAGGGGAAGATGATGTTTGAATCATCAGACGACACTTGCAATTCCATGGATAGGGATGGTATCCCATTCCTACCTCCCATATATTATGAACGCTTAGTAGAATCGCTCCATAAACAACTGCTTGAGGTCAAGGCATGGAAGGAGAGATCTGTGAATGTTAACTAATAATAGCAGTTAGTTAGCAATTAGTTAGTCAGTTTGATATTTTGTTAATCTGTTTCCAGTTTCCAGTAAGGCATCATGCTGTATATAACACTACTATGAACTGCCTCAATACACAGTTCATTTTTCTGTTGCTCAATACACAAGAAGTCTTCTTTCTCTCTCTTGCTCCCTACTCACATACTGTGACATGGTATCAGAGCACTGATTTGTAACAATAGAGATGGCGTGGACAGGGACGAGCAGCACTAGACCTCCGGCGGAACCTCCGGCTGTCGCGACGCCGACCGTTCAAGCTCCGGCGGGCACAATCTTTGATCCAAACGACTCAGCGAGTCCTTTTTACCTTCATCCAAGCGAAAATCCGTCACTCGTTCTAGTTTCCACAGTGTTGGATGGTCGCAATTATCATCCGTGGGCAAGAGCGATGGAGATGAGCTTGCTCTCCAAGAACAAAATAGGGTTTGTGGACGGCACGATTGCGATGCCGGACGTGAATGATGTGAAGTTCCCCTATTGGAAGAGATGTAACAATATGGTTTCGACCTGGATAACGCGGTCAGTTTCGACCGAAATTGCACAGACGATCCTCTGGTTGGGAACGGCGGAGAGAATCTGGAAAGTCCTGAAGGCCAGATTCAGTGAGGACGATATATTCAGAGTATCGGCTCTCCATGCTGAGGTTCATCAAGTGAAACAAGGCGATTTAAGTGTGAGTTCCTATCAAGCCTGTTTTGCCTGATTCTTCTAGTTCAATAGATAGGATTCAGGTCAATGCTTGTAATTCTGGAAGCCTGTGGCATACTAGATTAGGACATGCTTCCTACTCAAAACTAAAGACATTACAGTTGTCAAATTCAGATTTGAAATTGAATAAAGATTTCCCTTGTGATGTTTGTCATTTTGCTAAACAAAAGAGATTGCCCTTCCCAAACAGTCTTACTGTGTCCAACCATTGTTTTGATCTTGTGCATGCTGACATCTGGGGGCCATATCATGTCCACACCATATATGGTCACCAGTATTTTTTAACTATTGTGGATGATTTCAGCAGGTTGACTTGGGTATATTTGATGAAAAGGAAAGATGAGGTTAATTAGAAGTCTGATCCAAGCTTTCTTTGCACTTGTTTTGACACAATTTGGAAGCAAAATCAAGTGTATCAGAACAGATAATGGGAAAGAGTTTGAGATGGGAAGGTTCTATCAAGAAAAGGGAGTGATTCATCATACCTCATGTGTTTATACTCCGCAGCAGAACAGTGTAGTTGAAAGGAAGCATGGGCATATACTGACAGTAGCAAGGGCCATCAAGTTTCAAGCAGGTCTTCCAGATTGTTTTTGGGGTGACTGTGTCTTGCATGCCGTCTACATCATTAACAAGTTACCCTCAGCAGCCTTGCAAGGAAAAATTCCCTGTAATACCCCGTATTTTATTAACATTATTATTTTATCCTAAGGTATTGACATACATGAGTTATGATCTCCCGATACTTCAAAAGAATTTTTATAAGTAAGTATATTTGTTATTAAGCTGTGATCGTATGTCCTAGTCACG
>CM008341.1:15739694-15751452 GCA_002525835.2 Ipomoea batatas | reverse complement strand
TTCATTTTTTCTAACGTCTGCCGTGATCGAGTCTTGAAGCTTCAAAATACCCAAAGAACGAGCTTCTGCAGTATTTAGAACAATTGATATACTAGCCAATAATATTACAAATAAAATGAAACGAAGAGATCTAAGATAATTAGCCATATATGTATGAAAGAAATAGTTTCCTCAAATCTCAAGTTAGCTAGAGGGCTTGGCTTGTAGTATTGGCAAGAGCTCGAGGCATGGCCAATTTATACTATGGAGATGGAGAAATCCCATTATTATATTTATATTTTTTCAATTTTTGACTGAGGAAAAGTTATAAGCAAGAAACGTGTGTTAATCAAGTCATAGTTCGAGTCTAACTTTGGTATTAACTTAGCAAGATTTTCCATAATAATAATAATAATAATAATAATAATAACTATTTTCTAAATTGAATAAATTTTCAGTTACCAAACATGCATAGCTTCGCCAATCAAAACTAGGCAAAAACTTGTGTGAAACCGTTTCACGAATATTTGTTCATAAAATGAGTCGGGTTGAGATGAAATGTAGTACTTATACTAGCAAATATAATACTAAATCATGGATAAAATGTTTATATTACTTATATGGAAAAATGTAATACTTTTGAAGGAAAATGTAATACTTTTAAATTTTGATGTCATTTTTTCTACCCATTTTAGGCCTAACTCTCTTGGGCTCTTATTAGTATAGTAGATGTAAGGACTTTTAAGTCTTTATACTAATTATTGTCAACAATGTATTTCTTATTATTAACCAAACAATGGACTCAATGTTCCAAGTAATTTTTTCTATGAAATTTAAATTCAATCTTTTTTTACGAACTGAACAGATCGTAAAAGAATATAAATTCACTTTGACCAAATTAGTTTATCTGATCCCATTTAAAATAATTATTATTTTTGTTAAACTACAATGTGTCTTGAGTATACTCTAATTATATAAGACACGTTTAAGCCTGTAGTACAATCTAATAACTAATTCTTATTCGCATCATTATAGTCTAATTAAAGAACAAAATATTGGGAATATTAATTTTTCGATACGAGAGGTGATTCAAAATACGGAGTAATTGTTAACCGGAACATGGGGGCATGTGGCACACGTACATAATGCCTGGTTTCCAGTTTCCACAACCACGCACATTGTGAATGTACAATTCTCATGGTTTGACGAGTCAAATGTTGAACTTTGACACAAGAAATCTCTGTTCCAACATCTTACGTCTCTGTTCCCAGCAAAGAAAATGGAAGCTTAAAAGATTAACAATCTTTAACTGCAAGTCTTAAGCATGCGAATCCTACGGCCAACAACCACAGAATTGGAGAATTGATGATCGCATGTGGTTGGATTAGTCTACATTCTAACATGGTTTTTCTTCTTCTTCTTTAGAAAAATTGCATTTTAATTTTATTCCTAAGATAATTGTAAAATTCGTGCTAAAGTATTGGCTGCTCACTTTTTGCCCCTAAGCTGTAATTGGTCTTGCACTTTTGTCTTTAAGTTAACTTCTTGTGCTCACTTTTTGTCCATAATATTTTGTTAGTAAAGAAACGAAAAGTGCAACACCAATAATAATTTAAAGATAAAAAGTGAGCCACTTATGGACTAATTCTACCATTATCAAATGAAAAAGGAAAAAGGGGTCAAATAGGCTCATAAACTTTACACCAAAAGTCAATTAGACCCATAAACAATTAAAGGCACAATTAAACCCTCAAACATGTCAAATTAAGGCAATGAAGCCCAAAAGCTGATTACAGGTCATTTGCATATTTCGGCCACCGGCGACAACTTCCGACGAGGGCGATTCGCCTGAGAAGGCGACCATTTCTGGTCGCCCTCGCGCGGAGATGGCAACCGGCGACGACGCAGTCGCCGAAAGTTGTCACCGGTGGCTGGGATATGCAAATAACATGTGATTTATTGGTTTTTAGACTTTATTGCCTCAATTTGATATGTTTGAGAGTTTAATTGTACCTTTTAAAAGTTTACGGGCTTAATTAAATTTTAGTGTGCTTGACAATTTTCTCAATGAAAAACATATTTTTCCCCTCTTTTTTTTTCTTTTTTTTTTTTAAAACATATTTTCGGTTCCCTTCATTGTTTGCATATTGGATGTCATGGTCAATGACCAAATCTGACTTGGAAGTTGAACTCAAGTTGCTTCAAATTCATTCAAATTAATATATATAGATTAGGTATGCGAGAAAAAACTTTTAAGTAAAAATTACGACTAATCTAATCTCAAGAATTTAAAAAGAATAATAAACTATTGAGTGATTATTTAAACATGATATTTAAAATATGGGTCACACTTGTGTGAGACCGTCTCACGGATCCTTATTCGTGAGGCGGGTCGGGTCAGGTCAAAGCACCATGCAAATGTCATACTTATATGTGCAAATGTCATACTTATATGCTCAAATATAACACTAATCAAGAATACAATTTTTGTTACTTATAAGAGAAAGAAAAAGTAATACATTTTTCATAATAAGTAATGTTGACAAGTGCCCCTTACTTACAAGGGCAAATATAATACTTTTGAGGAAAAATGTAATACTTTTAAATCGAAAGGTAAAAATATTGTATTTTCCCTTAAAAGTATTACATTTGCCCTTATAAGCAACAAAAAATTTATTCCTGATTAGTATTGCATTTGAGCATATAAGTATGACATTTGTGCATATAAGTGTTACGTTTGCATTTTGACCCGACGTGTCTCATGGTGAGACGGTCTCACACAAGTTTTTGCCTTAAAATATTTTTAGATATATTCAATTTGAATAAACTATATAGTTTTTGTTTTTGAATATAGTAATTTTGACATTCTAAAAAATGGGTTGATGGGTTAGCTCATTTACCCACCTGCCCATTAAAAAGTAAGTCATGTTTACACATATTTAACTCGTATTATAAACGGTCTAGCTCGATCTATTGTCCTTGACTTATTACCGGCTAACCCATACGGGCTGGGTTAGCAGGTATTGACATATCTATAAGTTGGTAATGTTGGTATAATTAGATAGGGAGTATAGAAAATTGATAGTGGTGGGTAACATAAAGAGGGGATGGTAACAAATGTATTCGTGTAAATATGTATATAGAGCAGGGTTAGAGTAGGTAGTTAAGTAGTGATAAGAGTAAGGATTATGTTACAAGAACAATAAATTTTCATCATTGATATGACAAAATATGATCTATATTTAATTAAAATATATAAATTAAGGGTTTAGTGTTTGTGAATAAAATTACTTGGTTATTCCCGAACACATTTAATTGATTAAAAAAAAAAACTAACATATTCACAAATGTTAACAAGCATGTTCATTAATGTTAATGAACACTAACGAATAATTAACAAATTAAACAAACACAAACAAGATGTTTAAAAAACCTTAACAAACCCTAATGTTGCCTCCCTTTTCTCTCTAAAACAAAACGCCTTTCTCTGCTGCTCAACTTCGGCTTCCATCGCCGGCCTCCGGCCGGAGCTCTAATGGAGCTTTGAGCCGGCGGTTTTGGTCACCTTCCATGTTTGCTCTCGCTCTTCTTCCGCCCCGATCACCGTCGCAGTTCCGTCCGCCTCCGATCACCGCCACAGATCTTCTTCTTTCGTTTTCTCTCCCTTTGAATAAAATAATAGTAGGTAGGTATTGGGGTTTGTGTTGGTAGTCTTGAACTCCCAACCCTATTTTGACTTTACCCACTTTTTTTTTTCCTCTATTATTGTGTTTTCCTCTCGTTAGTTTCACGAGCATTTTTCCTCTCGTTACTTTCACGAGCTTTTCATTTTCATTAGCATAAATCGTTTAGTTTGGTTTCGACAAGTGTTGATCTTATCCTGGGCGAGCAAAAAAGAATGATGGCGGAGACCCAGATCTTTGAAGAAGCTTTAAGCTCCATGAAGGAACATAGCTTCATAGTTATGAAACAGTCTGCGATTCAAGTTTTCTATAGCATAGTTAGAAAAGTTGTTTCTACGTCTGACTGTAAGGAATGGTTTACCATTTCATTGATCATTGATGTAGACGTTTTATGTTATGAATTAATGGAATAGCTACGTTTATCTTCAAAAAAAAAAAAAAAAAACCTTAACAAACAACAAATCTAAATACTCTAAAAATCTTAACAAATAAACATAATCAATCTAAAAATCTTAATAAACGAACACAAACAAGCTTCCATGGTAGTTGGTAAGTGTTTTTTTTTTTCCAGCTCTACCGCTAGGCCACTAATAAATAGACTACTCCCGACAATAATGGCATCCCCAATAGTGTCTTTAGCATGGTTTTTACCGGTAATACATCCTAGGTGGAGGTGAGAGAATAAGGAAAGAGAAATTTTGAGATTCTACTATTCTCACATGTAAAAACTCTTCAAAAACTTACTACTATTGGAGATGCTCTAATATTGTTGGAACTTGAAAGTTGAACAAATGTTTCATCAAATCCATGCAAAATATATATATATATATATATACACACACACACACACACATACACGCGCGCACACAACGTAGACAAAAAAAAATAAAAAAAATCTATAACATAAAAAATGATTACGTCGCCAAACACATTGTGCTCAATTGGCATCTCTGTGACTTTCATTGGGAAATAGTTATAGGATCGAACTATCTGAGGATGAGGTAGTATTGACTCTTTGGACTACGACTAATCGATAAAAATATATTGAACATATACTACATTGTAATAGAGTCAATATTACTTTTTTTTAAAAAAAATACGTCAATACTTATACTTCTATAAAATTTAAATGACATTTTTATAAATAATTTTATTTTCAAAATGCAACATCTCACTTTATTTATAATAGTAAATACAAATTTTCGAAAGAACAATATAATTTTTCAAACACATATAGCTCTTTCAAATAAAACATTTTAATTTATTTCTCTAGTGCAACATATATAAAATAATGAAACTAACAAATAAAGCCTTTGTGGCTTTATGCTTCCCCCAAGTGTAATATAACCGGGCTTTAGCTTTATTAATACTGTTCTATTAATCCTTGCTTGCAGCTTCTTGGTCGAAGGGATGGTGTCCTACTCCTTCAGGGCTGGGACCAGAATTATTGACCGCACCAATAAATCGGTACCTCCATACATTTATTATTGTTCAATTAGTAGAGCATAACAAACAGACAGAATTGCCAATTCAAAACTCAAAAACATATGCAAGAAGATCAGAATGTAGATGTGATATATATTTCCTGACAATGAATGTTAAAGGAGCTAAACATCATTATCACTGAATTAAAGCTATTCCAACTGCCATAAGGCTTTGATGTTTCAAGCTTTTTTGTGATATTACTCTGCAAATCTGCAGCTAATGATAAACACCAACTCACTATAGTTTTGCAGAGACTGATATTAACAGCAATAACAGGCTGTGGGAATAAGTGTGAATCTTGAGAGGATTAAAACTTTGAAAATTACAAGTTCTGCATAAGCCAATCAGGGCAATGCAAGAACCTTATGCATTTCTTCACGCGCTTTGCACATGGCTTCCAATGGCTTAGCTTTGGGCATGGTTAGCCCTTTGCCCTCAGTCATATCAACCTCATCTTTAGTGACCCTCTCCCACTCGAAACATTGTATTAGAGAGGCTAAAACCAAACCTATCATGCGTCGCGCAAGTCCAGCACCAGGGCAAGACCTCCTCCCCATCCCGAAGGGCATTAGCAGATGCGAAGATTCTCCTTCTTTGCCTTCAAACCTCTCGGGCACGAACCTCATTGGATCGTCCCAAAGGCCGGGATCCCTATGGATAGCCCAAGCATTAACCAACAACATTGTGTCGCTAGGAATCTCATAGCCACCAACCTTGCAGGGTTGAGATGAATAATGTGGCAATAACATTGGTCCTGCTGGAAACAGACGAAAGGTTTCAGATATGATGCACTGAAGATAAGGTAATTCAGACAAATCTGGTTCATCAACCAAGCGCCCACAACCAACAACTCTGTCAAGCTCAGCTCTTGCCTTCTTCATCACCTCAGGATGGTTGAGCAATGCTGACATCGCCCACTCCATCGTCACTGCTGATGTATCTGTACCAGCAACTATCATGTTCTGCACACAAAAACCTTGTTAACAATTAAATATGTTCTGAGAAGCTAATAATACCAACTACTAGAATGGTAAGAATAAGGTAATACAGAGTATAATATAAGGGGCAACCCATTAAATTGGTCAGACTATTCACTTGTAATTACAAGGTTACAAGTTTGATTTCAGAGGAAACAACCTATTGACCTTCTTAGTTTGAGTTCATCAAGTATGGATAGCCTAGTCTAGTTTAACCTGTTGTAATTTTTAGTTGACTAGGGTAACAAAGCGGAATTTACTGCACACCTTTGGACAATGGCTATATTTTTCTCTTTGTTACCCAAGAATAAGGTATTATAAGAACAGGGGATCTTTAAATCAACAACTTAATTCAAATGAAATTTCTGGCCTCAGATTCTTCCGGTTAGGTATTTCCAGTTGTCTGTCAGTAATGTCATGTTACTAATCTGTCACAGGCCAACATACAGCATAATCAAAAGCTTTCGGAAGATTCAAACTTTAACCTAAAATTTCATAGACATGGGACACAGAAAATGTCTTAAAGATCCAAACTTTAACCTAGAATGGGTTAAAGATTATGCTCTTAAAATCAGACAGACTCTAGCATATGTGAAGTTGAAAGCAGGGTAATTAGTAATACTCCGTAGAAGATTAGAGTTAAAGATTCGTACATTAATAAGGCCTTTAATGGTGAGATCGGTGTAGTACAGCGGCTGCGATTCTTGCAGGGACAGTAAATGCCCAATCATCGTACTCGACCTCTTTTCACGGCGGTGTTCATCAATCAGCGATTGCTGGAAAGCGTCCATTCTGTCGCCAAGCCTCGCCAGTTTCTTCTTCAGACCTCTGAAATCCAACCACCTCAGCAGTGGGAAGAAATCCTCGGGATTCGAAGCTTCCGCGGTTTCCATAACCTCGTTGATCAGCTCCGGAACATTATTCTTGGTTTCCTGGCTGTCGTTCTCCCCAAAATATCTCTTCCCGGCAATCATCCTCATGATTACATTGAACGCCGCTTGGCCTAATTTCGGCTTAAGCTCCACCTTGGCAAACGAAGTCTTCGAATCTCGGTAGAGGCTCTGCAACAGATGCTTCACTTCGTCTTGTCGGATGGAGAGGAAGGAGTTGAGGCGGGCGGCGGAGAAGATTTCCTGGGCGCTGAGGCGGCGGAGGTGGCGCCACTGGTCAGAATAAGGGAGTCCCGCCATGGTGCCGTTGTTGTAGCCTATGTACTTCCCGGCGAGATTGCGAGGCCGATTGGCCAAAACGGCGTCGTGGGTAGTGAAGCATTCCTCCGCTAGCGACGGCGATGAGACGACGACGACAAGGCGGCTCCCCAGCCTGAGAGAGAAGATTGGGCCGTGATTCTGAGAGAGGCGGTATAGAGTGCGGTGAAGCGGCGGCTTCAAGAGGTGGAGGTGGCCGATAATTGGAATGGGTACCCCCGGAAACGGCGGAAGACGGTTAGGCCGTGCTGATCGGAAAATTTTAAGGAAGATATATAGGGAAATTATCAAAATCCCGGTTAGCGCAGTGGTTTCCATATCCATTTTTTTCCCTGGAGCTAACACAAGTTACACAACAGACTAACCTTAAATTAATATAAAATTGGACAATGTTGGCAGATGAAGTAGTTATGTTTCTGGTAATCGTCTCACCACGAGTCCACAACACAGCATGAAAAACGTTGATACACGTCAACTCAACTGAAAACCTATCCACCCATACAATAAAAATCATCTTGAAAAAGTTTAAAATAAAGTTTATTTTATGATTGTAACTTATAAAAGAATCACAAAACGTACCTACGAATTAAAAAATTAATAAACAACTTATAAAATGTCAATTTGAAAACTCGCAATGGATTTTTTTTTTTAGGTCTGTCGTATTGTTAAGGTTTGGACAAAGCCAATAATTTGGGTCTACAAAAATTAGGAGCATTAGAAATGGATTGGTTTGGCAGCATTGTTAACAAGTAACAGCCGGCATTTAACACCACATTTATGTGTGCAAAACATAAAAATCAACGAAACATAGCCATCATGCGGTTGTTATACCGTGGACCATGATCCAAAAACGACGATGTTTTTTTTTTCAAGTAAAGAAACAGCGGCCATTATATTTTAACAAATTTTGTATTTTTTGTGCGCTCATAACAAAATAAAATTACAATGTATCTACAATGAAACTGTGTCACCTATTGTGTTTATATTATCAAATGAAAATATAATTGAATTGAAACGATACTTTAGTTGTGTTGAAATGAAATTGCAGTATGTATAAAATGAAACTAAATAACATGACTCACATATTGAGTGTATATTGTCAAATAAAAGAACATCAGAATAGAAATGATACTTTAGTTTTGCTGAAATGAAACTACAGTATGTATAAAATAAATTGAATAACATGTCTCACATATTGAGTGTATATTGTTAAATAAAATTGTAGTTATATCAAAATGATATTGTAGTTGTGTTGTAATGAAACTACATTGTATATAAAATGAAACTGACTAACCGTTTCACCCACGGTTTCATTAGAATTATAATTTAGTATTGTTGTAATAAGAGTACAATGTTTATAAAATGAAATTCAATAGCATGTCTCACTGTAATAAGACTATTGTATGTATAATGTCGAATGTAACTGTAGTTGTGTTGAAATGAAACTACAATGTATATAAAATGAAACTGAATATGTTATACAAGTAGAGCTAATTACGCGGAACAAGTATTGTTTATTTTCATTAAAAGAAATGGCATCTTTTTGGATTGTGATCCACAGTAAAATTTTCCACCATCATGATAGCAACCCAAGTAATTAGGCTATTAAACAAGTATTATATTGTGAACTATATGATTCCACCACTAATATACATGTTTATTTTTAGTATATTAAAGGTTCATTTTTTGTTTACTATAAATTTATTTTTTAAATGTTCATTTTTAATAAAAAAAAAATAAATTTTTAATATATTAAAAACAAGCATTTAGTATACTAAAAATTAATATTTGTTGGTGAAGCACCTTACAATGTAGCCTATGGTCCATAATATAAATTTTCGTTGTTAATTTGGTAATTAACATTTGTATTCAAACTCATCACTCTAGACAATTAAGATTTTGCCTCTACATCAATCTATGTAACTTAATTGAGCCAAAGACCTTGTGGTCAAGTGGCACCCGGTGTCCTGATGGGAGTGGATTCGAGCCTCAGTGGAGTCAATTGTTGACTCGTTGTGTTGTGCTTCAGTAGGGTCTACGAACAGATACACTCAAAAAAAAAGATTAGACCTTCCTTTTTTGTGCAGAGTCCCCTTCACAGCCGCGAGTGAGACTCGATCCATGGTCTTTCCCCGTTGAGTTGCCAATGTAGACAAGTTGGTGATTTCCTTTGTTCAATTAGTAGAGACTAAAGGAGCATAACAAACAGACAGAATTGACAATTCAAAAAATCAAAAACATATGCAAGAAAGATCAGAATATGGAGGTGATATATATATATGAATGTGAAAGGAAGTAAACATCATTATCACTGAATTAAAGCTATTCCAACTGCTATAAGGCTTGCATGTTTTAAGCCTTCTGGTGATATTACTCTACAAACACCAACTCACTATAGTTTTGCAGAGACTGATATAAACAGCAATAACAGGCTGTGGGAATAAGTGTGAATCTTGAGAGGATTAAAACCTGAAAAATTGCAAGTTCTGCATAAGCCAATCAGGACAATGCAAGAACCTTATGCATTTCTTCGCGCGCTTTGCACATGGCTTCCAATGGCTTGGCTTTGGGCATGGTGAGCCCTTTGCCCTCAGTCATATCAACCTGATCTTTAGTGACCCTCTCCCAGTCGAAACATTGTATTAGAGAGGCTAAGACCAGACCTATCATGCGTCGCGCAAGTCCAGCACCAGGGCACGACCTCCTCCCCATCCCGAAGGGCATTAGCAGCTGAGAAGATTCCCCTTCTCTGCCTTCAAACCTCTCGGGCACGAACCTCATTGGATCGTCCCAAAGGCCGGGATCCCTATGGACAGCCCAAGCATTAACCAACAACATTGTGTCGCTATGAATCTCATATCCACCAACCTTGCAGGGTTGAGATGAATAATGTGGCAATAACATTGGTCCTGCTGGAAACAGACGAAAGGTTTCAGATATGATGCACTGAAGATAAGGTAATTCGGACAAATCTGGTTCATCAACTAAGCGACCAAATCCAACAACTCTGTCAAGCTCAGCTCTTGCCTTCTTCATCACCACAGGATGGTTGAGCAATGCTGACATCGCCCATTCCATCGTCACCGCTGATGTATCTGTACCAGCAACTATCATGTTCTGCACACAAAAACCTTGTTAAAAATGTTTTAACCTTGATTAAAAATTAAATATGTTCCAAGAAGCTAATAATACCACCCACTCACTAGAATGGCAAGAATAAGGTAATATAATAAAAGGGGCAACTCGCTAAGTTGGTCAGACTATTGCCTTGTAAGTTCTAACTACAAGGTTACAAATTTGACTTCAGATGGAATGACCTATTAACCTTCCTGGTTTTAGTTCATCATGTATAGATAACCTAAATTGGTTTACCTCTTTATAGTCTTTGTTGATCAGGGTAAGAAATCGAGATTTATTGCACACTTTCGGACAACGGCTACGAGATTCTCTTGTCACCAAAAGAATAAGGCTTTACAGGAACAGGGATCTTTAAATCAACAACTTAATTCAAATGAAATTTCTGGCCTCAGATTTTTCCAGTTAGGTATTTCCAGCTGTCTGTCAGTAGTGTCATGTTACTAATCTAGCACTGTGGCACAGACCAACAAACAGCATAAACAAAAGCTTTCGGAAGATTCAAACTTCAACCTAAAATTTCATAGCGGCACACAGAAAATGCCTTAAAGATCCAAACTTTAACCTAGAATAGGTCAAAGATTCAAAGATTATGCTCTTAAAAATCAGACAGACTCTAGCATATGTGAAGTTGAAATCAGGGTAATTAATAGAAGATTAATAGTTAAAGATTCGTACATTGATAAGGCCTTTAATGGTGAGATCGGTGTAGAATAGCGGCTGCGATTCTTGCAGGGAGAGTAAATGCCCAATCATCGTACTCGTCCTCTTTTCACGGCGGTGTTCATCAATCAGCGATTGCTGGAAAGCGTCCATTCTGTGGCCAAGCCTCGCCAGCTTCTTCTTCAGGCCTCTGCAATCCAACCACCTAAGCAGCGGGAAGAAATCCTCTGGATTCGAAGCTTCCGCGGTTTCCAGAACCTCGTTAATCAGCTCCGGAACATTCTTTGTTTCCTGGTTGTCGTTTTCCCCAAAATATCTCTTCCCGGCAATCATCCTCATGATTACATTGAACGCCACTTGGCCTAATTTCGGCTTAAGCTCCACCTTGGCAAACGAAGTTTTTGAGTCTCGGTAGAGGCTCTGCAAAAGATGCTTGACTTCGTCTTGTCGGAAGGGGAGGAAGGAGTTGAGGCGGGCGGCGGAGAAGATTTCCTGGGCGCTGAGGCGGCGGAGGTGGCGCCACTGGTCGGAATAAGGGAGACCCACCAAGGTGGTGTCGTTGTAGCCTATGTACTTCCCGGCGAGCGTGTGAGGCCGATTGGCGAAAACGGCGTCGTGGGTAGTGAAG
>CM008341.1:15588381-15601418 GCA_002525835.2 Ipomoea batatas | reverse complement strand
TTTAGTAAAAAGATCATGTTTAGGCCTATTTAAAAGCTTGTTTAGCTAAATAGGCCCAGACCTATATATACAACTTACAAAGTCTAGCCTTCAAGCTTATAGGCTTAGCCTATTTAGCTAATATTATATTTCTATTATATTTTATATTTTATATTTATATTACATTAGTATTTTCACTCCTGCGATGCACGGATTGGATTTGTTATAATATTTTACGAATTTTTTGATCAATATATAATTATATAAATTATAACATCAAATATTATATAGTGCAATTGAAAATATGGTTTGGGTGATTATGTTTTGTGATGTTATCCTTACTTGAATTCGATCAAATAATTGTTGAATTAATAGTTAATGTGAATATGTAAGTCACCGCGGTTGTTCATATCTTCCGTGAACAGAACTTTGTTGCTGACTTTTTGGCTACGCTTGCTACGAACAGGAGGGAACCTTGCATTATCTTTGTTTCCCCACCCCCTGGTTGTGATACTCTTGTGTGTAATGATCAAATGAGAGTTGTGAGTGAACGTCTCATGCTGGAGACGGAGTAGGCTGTGTAGGTTCTTTTCCATCAGCCTGGGGTCCCCCCTCCCTTTTGTATTTTCCAAAAAAAAAAAAAAAAAGTGTATATGTAAGCTCCAATACTGAAACTTTGGGGATCTTAATTTATATATCAATGTTTAAAATTTGTATAACTTGGGCAAATGTGCTCTTTGAAAAAAAAACAAAGGAAAAGTGTCAAATTGGCCCCCTAAGTCATTCAGATAGTGCAATTGAGTCCAAATAAACTTGTATAGCAAGTTAAGTCTTTCACATTTCGACACATATCACTTTAAAAAACTATTATTTTTTAAAAACTTTTTATTTATTAAATTATTAAATAAAAATGAAAAATAATTAAAATATTTAAAAAATCTTAGCAATCACGGGTTGTCCATCAAAACCAAATCTCATGACCTCACATATGAGAGATTCATTACATATCATCTGAGCATAAGATATTTCGCACATAGTTGTTGACTTAATTTAACAAAAATAATAGTCTATTACTAAATCAATAATTACAATATATACGTGAGAAATTATTTTAGATATTAATTCATTATAAATTTTTTATTTGATATTAGAGTTGAGTAAGTTAAGATACGATCAGACGAGTAGTGCGTGGTTGTAGATAGCATGTTGTATTGTATTTGGACATTAGATGTGTATATTTGTACTTGTGTATTTATGTTTTATTTGCATGAAAACTATTTAAATAATATATTTGACATTTTGATTGCTATATTGAGAATGAATGAGGATTTAACTATTCTAAGGTTGTACTAGAAAAAAAAAACTATTCTAATATTGAAATTTTAATATTTATTTTTTATATACATATTGTGAATTATACTAATTTGACTACTATTATTTAAAAAAAAAAAAAAAGTTCAAATGAAAGTTTGACCGTGGACGAGAAATTCCCCGCGGGGATGAGGTGGGAAAAATTTCTCATCCCCAACGAGGATGGTGATGGAACTGGAATCGAGGTGGGATTTTCGGGATGGGGACAGTGAGTATACTCTCCAATCCCATCCCATTGGCATCCGTAGGTTGGATGTGAGAGTTTGAGACAAAGGAATTTCACCTTTGTGGACAAAAATGTCAAATCATCACGTCTTTCAAATCTTCCATCATAGAACAATGGCTTTGGCCTTAGCTTGGCACTTCATCATGAACATGCTCGGGCGCAGAACTTATTCATGGCTTTGCACTCCTATTCATAATATGAAATTTCATTTCTCCTGTTTGCTTCAGTTGTTTTGGTTAGATGCACACTAACTATAAAATATCCTATAATCTATGAGGTGTTTGAAACTAAATTTGCTAGGAAACTTTGAACTAGACATTTAATGAGCGCATTTATTCTGTTCATTTTGGATGTGCAGAGTATGGATAGTGCTATCATTCACCAACCTTTCATGAGCACACAAGGGAGAGTCTAAGGGTGTGTTTGGAAACCCGGAAAATGACTTATGGAAGTCATTTTCCGGGTTTCTCATGTTTGGCACCACTTGGAAAACCCAGTCAACGGAAAATGATTTCCGTTGACTGGGGAAAAGAAGGCCCTTTTGGTGGAAAATGACTTCCGCCAAATTTGGGTGGAAGTCATTTTCCGCCCAAGGAAAATGGCACCGTTTGAGAGAGGGACGGCTCAAGCCGTCCCTCTCTCCCTCCGGCGGACTGGTTTCCGCCGGAAACCAGTCCGCCGGCTCTGGTTTCCGGCAGACATGCCGGAAACCAGAGCCATTATAAAAAATAATAATAATAATAATAATAATAATAATAATACAAAGGTCGCTGCTCTGGGTTCGCCGGAAACCAGAGCAGCAACAGTGGTCGCTGCTCTGGTTTCGCCGGAAACCGACACCTCCTTTTTTTTTTTTTTAATTTTTTTTTATTTTAAATTAGTTATATTATAATAAATATTATTATGTTATATATTTTTTATATTTTAAATAAAAGAATAAAATTATATAATTATATATTTCTACTCATTTTCCGGAAAATGAACCAAACATCTAAAGACAGTTTTCCAGAGTACATCCAAAAGCGGAAAATGAACTCATTTTCCGGAAAATAACTCATTTTCCAGAAAACATTTTCCAGAAGTCATTTTCCTGCGTTCCAAACACACCCTAACTGGTAGTCCAAAGTCAAGAGAAGCTGGTGATTTTGTTTTCAGATTGACAACCACAATGATGGTGGTGAAGATGAGGAGGGAGAGAGTAGTGGTTTTCTATAGGTTTGAATCAATCAACAATGAAACAAGTCATCAAATTATTTTTATTTAAATTTCATGTTAGCGTTATGGAAAAGTTACTTATGGAAATTTGAAAAAAAATTGCTAAGCAAACACAATTTTAAAAGTAAATATGATCAATTAGATCTTATATTAGAACCATGGATGGTAAATGAAACTATTTAATACTTTTGCCAAAATTTATGTGACAATTTGATATGAGAATCAAGCTTCTCTCCGAGTGAATAACTCGTCTTTTATTGCATTCGAAGTTAATTTACTTAAATAAAAAAAAAGAATAAAGAGAAAATAATTTACTGGGAGTAAAATTCTAGACGCAAAGGGAAAAAAGAAAGCACAGAAAATTAGAAAGAGAAAAAAGGTAGCGTTGAGATGAGGAAGAAAGAGGGGGTTGTGTACTCTCTGCATTGGTCATCGTCAAATTAATAACTTCCTCTTCCTTCGTTTATGGCCGTAAGGCCCTTTCACATCATCGCTTCCAGCTACCACAATCGCCTCCTCATCTCCCATCCGACGTCGTTTCCCTTCCTTCTCCACCGTTGTCTGCCGCAGTTAGGGTTCCCGCCTTCTCCTGCACTGCAACGGAATCCCCCGCGTCACGGTCTGCCTTTGCCGCCGCAATCCTTCCGCCCGCTGGTGTCCTTGTCGGAGACCCTGGCGCAGAAGATTGGAAAAGCTATTCGCCGACCCGGCGCCCCCTCCAAGGCCCGGGTTTATACCGACATCAATTTGATTCGGCCTAAAGAGTATTGGGATTACGAGGCGCTGACTGTTCAATGGGGGTAATTGATTACATTATTTAGTAATTGAAACTTATTTATTTATTGAGCTTGTTTCATTTTTTTTAATTTTTTTTTTTTTGGTGTTAACTGCAGGGAGCAGGATGATTACGAGGTAGTTAGGAAGGTTGGAAGGGGAAAGTACAGCGAGGTTTTTGAGGGAATTCACTCTACAAATAACGAGAAATGCATTATCAAAATACTTAAACCTGTTAAGAAGAAAAAGGTTAGATTTTTTTACTTTGATTGCCTGTCCAAGCATAATACAAATAGGCTTCGGTTGTTTAGTTTGAATTTCATATGCAAGTGAAGAAGAGCTATGTGACAATCCTATGGTGTAATGGCTAATTTCTAGGCTGGATTTGTCAAGGTGTTTTGTATGTAAGAGTATGAACTCATTGTATATTGCATTAAATGAAGAAAGATTAAAACACTATAAATCGTGTACAAGGGAGGAGAATTAGTAGGAGGTTACAACTAAGCTAGTCTACAGGAACATAAATTGAACTATAAAGTATAAACTAACAGAGGATGAGAGAAGAAAAAAAAACTTCGTAGGAGATTCAAGCTCTTGATACCATGTAAGAGTATGAACTAACTGTATATTGCATTAAATGAAGAAAGATTAACACACTATAGATAGTGTACAAGGGAGGAGAATTAGTAGGAGGTTACAACTAAGCTAGTCTATAGGAATTGATAAACTAACAAAGATAATATTAGCAACATATAGGCTTAACATTGTATGCCTAAATTGAGCTTTTTTCAGATTAAATGCATTGTTACCAGTGGAAGTTCTCCCCTGGGAGTGCTCATTTATGCATCATTCAACTATTTTAGAACTCTTCTCAGTTAAGAGTCATTAGATATGACTTCAATCAAATGATGTGTACACTTATAGTGAAGCCATTTTAAGATTCCCCTAACTTTGTAGATTATTATTATTAAATGTAAAATTACAACTTGTGAAAATAAGTTCCTTGAATAAAACTTTTAGAAGTGTTGCAGTCTTTCACTATGGCTAATTATATGCTCTGTACTATATTATGTTAAAATGATAAGAAAGGAATTGCTACAAAGTTTGAGAATAGTAAAAGTTCCCATGGTAATTACACAGGTGGTTGCTTCATTCAAGCAATTTTGTCCCTCATAAGTTATAACAAACACATTGATTGGAAGTAAAGGTGATGCCATTTTAGAATGTTTACCTTTGATTTCATTTTCTTTAGTGGAGGCTCTTGGATAATTGCATTAACTTCCAGACAAGAGCCCATAAAATATATCTTTTTTCATTTTCTAAATGGATGGACTTTGGAATGAGCAAAGCATAAATTCTTATTACATTGACAGTACAAATGGGTTCACCTATTATGATAATCTAGGGGCTAGGAATTCGAATTGGGATGTATTTCACTTATTCAATATATGTTCAGGCTCTGATGCTTTTGCCACCTAAACATCCATCTTGGCTCTCTAGGGGGAATGTCTCTTTGCATCTCACTATCAGTAGGTTACTAATGATATTCTTCTAGTTAACATGAGATCCTTGGCAGTATTGAATATATCCTATTGTAACTCAGCCAAAAGCTTGAACTTTGTTTTCATTACAACTATATTAAGCAGCATAATGTCCTCTTATTTCAATAGAATGAACAGAAATAGGTTAGGAGTTGTTTGGTTCAATAATTTCAATCCCCTGGGTAATGATTTATGATTCCTTCACTAATAACCCCAACTGCCTTTTTATTTTTACTACAACGAGGGATGCCTGTTTCCCACTTGTTTAAAGTGACCAAATATGGGATTGAGATATTTCTTATTCCAAATCGTTTCTGGATATCATTAACTGAGCAACCCTCAATGACATAGTGGTAGTTATAATGTTTTTAAATTGTCTCAGAATTTTTAAAATAATTTATAGCAAAATCTTTATGACATGAATTGTTATTTACTATAATTGATAGTAAGGTTTCCTTTTTACTTATTAGTGAAAATACGTTGTTTTACGCAATTGATTACACACTTATTCTGGAAGTTACTGTAAAATGCAGATTAAGAGGGAGATTAAAATACTTCAGAATCTATGTGGCGGACCAAATATTGTGAAGTTGCTTGATATTGTCAGAGATCAGCAGTCAAAGACTCCAAGCCTTGTTTTTGAATATGTGAATAACACAGATTTTAAAGTGCTTTACCCAACTCTTTCTGACTTTGACATAAGATATTATACTTATGAACTTCTCAAGGCAAGTTTTCTCTGCATGTTCTTTTTAATAGTCTTTCTTTAATATAACTGCTCTAAAATAATTGTCTTGAATAAAAACAATGTACTCATTCTTAATTATCTGGGGTAGGATTGGTGATGGAAGGACAAAATAGAAATCAGAAAGTGATGTTAAATACTGGTTGAGCATAAAGGGAGGAGGGGTATTGCGAATCTTCTTCTGATGGGTAGGAAATGAAGAAACTAAATGTAGTATAGTATTATTGAAGCTCTTATCACTTTCTCTCCTAAATAAGTTCTTTGGCATATAATGTTTATTTAATTATTTATTTGGGTGTGTTTTACTGTTACTAAACTGATTTTTCCCCTTTCCCTTATAAGTGATTTTTTTGAAGATTTCTGTCTGCTAAAAAAGTAACCATTGTACAATCTCTATGCATAGGCATTAGATTATTGTCATTCTCAAGGTATCATGCACCGCGATGTGAAGCCTCACAATATCCTTATTGATCATGAGAAGAGGAAACTTTGGCTAATAGATTGGGGACTCGCAGAATTTTATCACCCTGGGAAAGAATATAATGTCCGTGTGGCCTCTAGGTTTGTTTTCTGCTCTTCTGGTTTATGTACTTTATTTGTCTGGTTGGCAGCTTTCTATCAACTAGACATTTTAAAATTTGTATTAGAATTACTTCATTTTTGTTGTAAACTTATGCTGAGGTTTTGAGGTGTGGTCTATTTTTAACTGCTACTATTTTGGAACTTGAATCCTTAGCGTTCTCAATAGAAAATTGCATGCTTAGGCTTTAATTTCTATCTATGTCTAATGTCTTGAGAATAATAAAATGAATTTGGATACAGCAGTCAATTGTACCTTGTGACAGTTATTAACGGACCTGTTTTAGGTTTGGGAAAAGAATTTCAATTTTCAACTGTACCTGTGTCTCATTTATTATTATTTCTTTTGTTGTGCTTTGTGCACAATTACACCTTAGGTTCTCTACATGGTCTAGAGAAAAAAAAACAAAACATGCTGCCCTTGCCCCCATGAAATATTCTGAATTCCAACCATTCTGGGAGTTCTGCTTGTAGAAATACTCGTGGCTTAATAATAAATCTATGGGTGCGTTTGGTTCGCACATGGGAATCGGAATCGGAATGGGTATCAAATACTTGGTAATGGTAATGGGTTTTGGTGGAAGTATTTAACATGTTTGGTAATTGGGTGGAATGGGAATGATTATTAATAGTGAGGAAGAAAGGAGGAAGGGAGATGAAACCCTTATTACATAAGGGTATGGGTTTTGTCATTAATGGGGTATTCCAAACCCATAGTAGCATTCACAAAACCTATCAACCAAACACAAACAATCACTTTCATACCCATTCTTTATGTCTAAACCCACCAACCAAACACACCCTATATGTTTTCGTTTGTCATACAACATTCACATGTATAGAACATTAGAACTTGCTTTAGAAGGTCTACTGCGCTAATTGATGGATTTAATTCATGGAGGGATGTACTTGTTGGTCAATATCTTACTTTATCCTCCTAAACACATTAAACCTTATTTATAATGTGGCCACCCATGGTCCTCCAACTATACAAGGTAGCTACTAATAGTTCTCCACTGTCCCCCAACTACACAATGTAGCTGCAGTTAGTTCTCCATGGTTCCTCAAGTTCCAAATGTACAAAATAGCTATCATCAGTTCTCCATTATTAAAGCTGTTAAAGTGTTAATTGTTAATTTGGATGAAATCCTGTAAGGTTTAACTTTTATTTTGGATTCTAGTATGCTTTTAAGGTATGGTGGATCTCAGCAAGGTATTAATGTAATCAGTAATAGATAGAATGATGTTGATTAGTATTCATAGTTGAAGAATTACCCATCTGGCTACTTATAGAATTCAAGGGTCAAACTATCAAAGATGGTAAAAAATTGGGATTTCGTTTTATGGGGTATAATATATGGGTGTTTACTATCCCAGATACTAGAGTTGATGCGGAATGGCAATCAGTTTTGAAATGAGTCTAAAATCTTCATATAGTGCATGACTTATTTCAGCGGTGGAAGCGTTCATTCATGAAAGAAATTTGGGTATATGTTTAGAAGTATTTTATAAATACAATCATTCTTGCTTACTTTAGTAAATAAAAAGGATATAATCTCTTCTGCTGTATGCATTGACTATGGATAATTACACCTGTTAGTCTGTTACTATGCTAATCTAATGCTACTTAATGAATTCCCACTACTAGAGTTACGAAACTTAACTATATTGTAGTAGATAGGGGCTTATGTGATTTTCTGCTGTAACCTTTACCAACCGCGCTGACACTTTTTACAGGTATTTTAAAGGCCCTGAACTTCTTGTTGATCTACAAGACTATGATTACTCGCTGGATTTGTGGAGCTTAGGTTGCATGCTTGCTGGAATGGTGAGGAATGCTGACCTTGAAGTCTTTCTTTCTTTTTTTTTTTCTAGTTAATAGTATACTTACATTTTAACATTCAAATGCTTTGTTATCTTGTTTATGATGATTATTTATCAACAAATTTTGCTTTATAGATATTCCGGAAAGAGCCATTTTTTTATGGACATGACAATTATGATCAACTTGTCAAGATTGCTAAGGTAAATGAGCTGCCCAGAGTTTTTGTCAATGTGAAATTATATTGTTTGATTTGTTTCTAACTTGTTCATATGGAGATGGTTGAGACAGTGATTGGAACACACCTTGCACTTTATTAGTTTACCCATGTTTTCTTAATATATCATTAATTTGAGGTGATCTGAATCAGGCATACCAGAACAATTAGTTTCCTAATAACGTGAAGGCAGTAAATCCATCATGAATTACTGTATTCATTGCAAGTATAAACAGGAACTAGGAATATCATTCATGCTACTATGTGACACTTATTTTTCTGTGTGTTTTTTTTCCCTGACTTTATATGGATGGTGGACTTGAAATTCTTACATGTGGAAACTTTTCTTAGTTTTGAATTTCGATGGATCACAGGTATTAGGAACGGATGAATTAAATGCTTATCTAAATAAGTATCATTTAGAATTAGATCCAAACCTTGCAGCCCTTGTTGGAAGGTTAGTGTCAATCCCATGTACAGGACTAATATTTTGTGAAAGAATATGTTTCATTTATAATGTATAAAATACTGTTATTTGATTCAGGCATAGCAGGAAACCATGGTCGAAGTTCATTAACGCCGAAAATCAACATTTAGCTGTCCCCGAGGTAGGAAATACATCTGTCAACATTTAGTCGAGCAACATACATTCCCTAGCTCAGTCATGCATACTCTTATTATTTTCCTTCTGGGTAGGCAATTGATTTCGTGGACAAGTTGCTCCGTTATGATCATCAGGAACGGCCAACCGCAAAAGAAGCTATGGTAAAACCCTAAAACCTCGACACTGGGCTTAGATTCTCTGCTCACGATATAACATTTACCTTCCCCCCGACCCTCCCCCTCCCCCGACTTTTGCAGGCGCATCCATACTTGTACCCTGTGAGAAACGCGGAAAGCAGCAGAGGCCGCTCCCAGTAGGACGCCCGCCTGCTGCACGTTTCCAATAAAAACTCGGCCCGTTTGTTCACTACACTTGCTGGAATACTGTGAATTGTGAAATGTGGAAGTATTTTCATAATCCAGTCATCTTTTTATTTTATTTTATTTTATTTTATGGTTTTCTATTTTCTATTTTCTGATTGATTTGATTCTCCATTGGAAAGTAAGATCTCCTGTTGCCCTGTTGGTCATGAATGGCAGAAACACACTGAATTTTTCTTTTTCTTTTTCTTATGCGATTTCTCTGATTCAATCACGTGATTATGTAGTCGCTCCCAACAGAATTGTCGTCCTTTCTATATCTCATCACTGCAATTTCCATTCGAAACTGGTCTGTCACTCTGTCAAGTGATTCTTTTGTGTACCATTGCCTTGCCTCTGTTACATTTTCTACCTGGATTTATCACACGTTGCAACTTGCAAGATTCAACCCAATCTTAATCGTCAGTTTTTGTTTCCAAAATTTAACATTATATGCAACAAGTAGATCAAACATGAATCTCTAGAATGTGACAATCCAAAGAGAAGATATTTTCTGTAAAGATATTGGTTCTCATTTCTGATTCTGCATAACCCTTCTTAGCCCAAGTAGGACCGCATTTTCACCATACAAAAAGAAAATAGATTTGCAAATCTATTGCTAAATTTAGATCAGGAAAATAGATATGTTTTCTGAGTACTATTGACTCTGTTACAATGCAGTATTTGTTCATAACTACTTTCTCAACTTACTGAAGCACAAAGAGTCAATATTACCTCCATTAAGGCTCGAACCCTACTTAACTTACTGAATCACAAAGAATCAATATTACTTCCATTAAGGCTCGAACCCTACTTAACCTACTGAAACGCAAAGAGTCAATATTACCTCCAGTGAGGCTTAAACCCACCATTTTCATATGGGAGTGCAACCGGGTGCCACTATACCACAAGATCTTGGCAGAAAATAGATATGCTAATTTCTTAATCGGTTGATAAATTTAGATCGAGAAAATCTAGGAATTAACTGATAAATCTAGGTCGAGAAAATGACTGAGATACGAGGATTTGAAAAGATCCCTGATGGTGCATTCTTAACCTCTGGGCTTGTGGCTGCTATGGGGACTTTATGGAGATATATACTTAGAATGTAATAGGAGGGTTGCTTTTATGTATCTTTTTGTTCAGTGGTCACAGCCAAAAGAAGAAATAAAGAAAAAAGTGAAGAATTGATTTGATCCTTCAGAGAGAGAGAGTTAAGCAATGGTTAGCCAAAGAACAAAGTAAATGGATTGCAAAATCTTATCCAAATAATTAAGGCCTAGGCAGGAATATAAATGGAAGTAGTTAGGTCATTTTCACCTACGGTCCAAAGGGGACCCTAATGTCCAAAAGGAAGCTCCACTTTCACCCCACGTGGTGTGAAAATCCACACACCCTTTCTATTCATTGTTCCAACTCTCATACAGTGTGACCCAAACACAGATTGAAAGAAAGAAGAAAAAGAAAGATGATAATATATGTGACAATAACTCTAGGCAATCTTGTTGGGGTTAATAAGATTCTTGCTAACATATTTTTTTTAGGTGACGAAGAAATTCGCAGTTATTATCTGATGGTGTGTATTGAAAAATCTCGCCTTGTTATTGTAACTGATAAAAGACCACAAATTGAGAATGAGATAAACCTGTTTAGGTTATTCATAACTGATCAGATCGAATAAAGAAAATCAATAAAACACTTTCACTAAGAATCGAAATTAGATATGTTGTTGGGATTAGGCATTTTGACTCCATAGTCAAGACTGGGATCTTCAGGTTCTTTCTAAATTCTTTGAATAGGTGCATAGGCTAGGCTGGCTGGATTTTGGTAGTGGGTTATATAATAGGCTTCAGCTTTTGACGACGTTGTCTGTTCTGGATTGAAGCCATGTTCCTGGCTCCACTCTACCATAACCTTTGTACTTGTTCCATATCCAATCTTCTTTACATCTTATCTACTTCAAATGGAAATGTCTTAATTCACTTCTATTTTTGTTCAATTTTTTTTAGAAAAGTTCCTAACTGTAAAGATAGTAAAAGAAAAAAAAAAATTATTTTGTCCATTTATTTCGGTGGGCTTTGGAACTTGAGTTAATCACTTGGTAATTATGGATATTCATAAGTTACGTTGTAGGTAGTAAATAGAATAGAATTATGTAAATGTTTAATTTGTTGAATTATAAAAAAAAATAATAAAAATTCATCCCTAATAACTTGTTTCAATTTTTTTTTAGTATTTAGTGTAAACTTATATATTTTTTTTTGAATAAATCATAAACAATTAAAGTTTAAAGAAAGCATATACTTAAACTGGTACAGACTGGTAGATTGGATTGTCGTGTTAAATCAGAAGATGTCACTGTCAACTTAAAAGATGAAGAAGAATAGAAATTAATTTAGATTTTTGCATTTATCTATGCTGCCCTATGATATTTATCTAGTGGGTACTTGAAGTGTTGCAGGGCAAAAAAAGATTCTTCTTTTTTCATATTTCTCAATTCTTTATATCCATGAATAGTTATTAGTACTGGGAAAAATAGTCCATCTTGAATTATACCATTTCTCACCAATTAGATAATAAATAAAAGAGGAATTAAAATGTTTGGTGTCAAAAAAAAGGAGTAAGGAATCAAAACATATAAGTCAAAGTTAATAATAGTTCCAACCTGTTACATGATAGTTCAAATCCACAGCATATTTATCTGCTGGATTGTGCTTTGTGCATGCTCACAACTCACATACACACTATACATTCAATCATGACTTAATGGAGTCTTTGACTATGTGTGGAGATTTAGATCGTAAACAATGATATTGATGGGCAACCATGGGATTTTTGTCCTTATGAACGTGAAATAAGATTAACACATACTCCATATATCTTCTTTTAGATTAATCATGTCGTGATTTTCTTATCCAGGGTACACAGACTAATCATGTTCATATTTGTCCAAGGTAGAATCTTAGAGGTTTCTTAGGACACACCAAGAGTAATCATGTTCATGTTCGCCCCTTGTAGGACCTTAGAGGTTTCTTAAGGACATAGAGACTGATTATCTTTCTGTTCTCTTCATCCCGGGTAGGACCTCAAATGTTTTATAGGGCACACCAAGACTAATCATGTTCATTTTCATTCCGGGTATTGTAGGACCTCAAAGGTTTTCTAGGGTACACCGAGACCAATCATGTTCATGTTCGTCCTGGGTAGGACCTCAAATGTTTCCAAGGGTACACTAAGACTAATCATGTTTATGTTTGTTCCGAGTTTAGTAGGACTTTAGAAGTTTCTTAGGTCACAACGAGATTAATCTTGTTCTTGTTCATCCCAGGAAAGTAAGACATTTGAGACAAATCATGTTTGTTCAGAGTAGGAGCTCAAAGGTTTCTTAGGGCACACTGAGATTAATCATGTTTATGTTCGTCCAAGTAAAATCTCTAAGACTAATCTTATTTGTCCTGGGTCAAACTTCAAATGGTGGGCCAAACCTCTCATTGATACCCCATAGGTATTAATAGACAAACAACTTTCAAAGGCCAAATTCATACTCTTACATACAAAACACCTTGACAAATCCAGCCTAGAAATTAGCCATTACACCATAGGAT
>CM008341.1:15555602-15568580 GCA_002525835.2 Ipomoea batatas | reverse complement strand
ACCTTTGTGAACAAAAGATTTCTAAACTCATGCATGTTAGTCCAATTGGGTCCTGGATAGTAAATTGTGAGTAAAGACCTAAAATTATGTCTTGACAGTCATAATTTGAGAGATTCATATGCACTAGACACTGATCCTCTCATTTAATAAGGGTCGTCTTAATTTACTCATTCGCAATTGTCACAATTGGGTGTGAAGTTCTTAGGCAAGGGCGAAAATTTTTTAAAGGGTGAACTGCTATGGCCTAAACTTACCTAACCAAGACTTGTATCTGCAGAGTGAATGAGGATATGATGGAATCACTTTTTGGATGCAATGCTGCAAATTCAGCTCCCAAAGAAGTCACCAAGAAATCAGCACTGCCTCAAGTTGAGCAGGATCATAGAATACTGGACCCAAAGAAGTCATAAAACATAGCTATACTGTTGAGAGCTCAAAATGTAACAAAAGAAGAGGTTTCTGAAGCACTTCTAGATGGTTTGTATATCTCTCCTAATCCCAAGTAAAAAAATTAGAGAATTACTGAATTCAATCTTTTGGTGCGGTTTGACAAAGGTCCAAACTCCAAATTTGGCCCATTAGATAGCAAGTCGTCCTGTATTTCTTCCACGTCATAATTTTTGTTACATACTGCACTAATATCTGCACTCACAACGCGAGACTAATACTGTGCTCGGGTTGCAGGAAATCCAGAAGGGCTGGGTCCTGAGCTTCTGGAGACTTTGGTGAAGATGGCTCCAACAAAGGAGGAAGAAATAAAGCTCAGAGCCTACAAAAATGACACCTCAAAGTTGGGATCTGCAGAGAGGTTTCTGAAAGCAGTTCTTGATGTACCATTTGCCTTTAAAAGAGTGGAAGCAATGTTGTACCAAGCTAATTTTGACTCAGAAGTGAACTACTTGAGGAATTCCTTCCAAACCCTTGAGGTAATAACAATAACAGTAACTATTCTATGAATCTATTCCAATTGACATTTTCAGTGACAGCCTCATATAGTCATTGGCTTCCATTATTGTTTTCATCAGGACGCGAGCAAAGAATTGAAGAACAGCCGATTGTTCCTCAAACTCTTGGAAGCGGTCCTAAGAACAGGAAACCGGATGAATGTTGGCACGAGCCGGGGTGATGCCAAGGCATTCAAACTAGAGACACTGTTGAAATTGGTGGACATAAAAGGAACAGATGGTAAGACAACTTTGCTCCATTTTGTGGTCCAAGAGATCATTAGGTCAGAAGGGACTGGCTCCGGTCCTATCAACGAAAACCTACTAAACAGACCAAATACGAGGATCAAAGAGGACGATCTCAAGAGGAAAGAGCTGCAGGTCGTAGCAGGCTTAAGCCGGGAGCTTGGCAACGTGAAAAAAGCAGCAGGGATGGACTCGGATGTCCTACATAGTTACGTGTCTAGGCTCGAAACAGGACTAGAAAATGTTAGGTTGGTTTTGCAGCTTGAGAAACAAGGCATGGAGGGCAAATTCTTTGACTCAATCAAACTTTTCCTTAAAGAAGCAGAGGAACAAATGTTTAGGATCAAAGGTGAGGAGAAAAAGGCCTTATCCATAGTGAAAGAAGTGACAGAATATTTCCATGGAAATGCTGCAATAGAGGAACCCCACCCTCTCAGAATCTTCATAATTGTAAGGGATTTCTTATCCATTCTGGATAATGTGTGCAAAGATGTTGGGAGAATGCATGACAGAACAGTGATTGGTTCTGCAAGACCATTTAGAACCCCAACAGCTACATCACTCCCAGTTTTCACCAAATATAATGTTCAACATAATTGAAGCTCGGGCGAGTATTTTGATGAAACCACATGAACATGGATGCTTGATGAGTGATGACAGCAATTTCTGCAGGAGCAGGATGGCAAAGTCAAGAATTTTTGGGTAAAATTTCGTGCTATTGAACAAGGAAACAAGTCCCATGCTTTGGATCAGCCTGCACCAGCACGAACACGAAATAACATGTTGGAAATTGTAAAGATGTGGGAGTCCAGAGAGATCAAACATCATAGGAAAACAAGAACAAGATGCAGCATCCTTGGATTCCATCGGGCAACACGAGATAAATGTTGAACATATTTAAACACAGACATGCACAATGAACAAATCCCAGTAAGAGACTTTGTTTTCTTTTTCTCAATACAATCAGACCTAGGTAGAACAATCTATTTCACTTGTATACATATTAGAAACAAAAATGGCACAATACTAGGCATCATAAGACTATAACATTATTATTATTTATTTATTTTTGCAAGATTAAGAAATTCTTTCTTCTCCTTATATTTACTTATGAACTCATGATAACAGCTAGTTGAGAAAGATATTCATTTTCACTTTTATAATGATCTTAAAACTGTTCAGTTGTTTAAAGAGAGAATGACAAGGGAATAAATTGCATTAAAGAAAGTAAAGCATCCATTTTTTTTTCCTGTTTTATGGTAATAAAGTAAGCTCATTAAATCTTTAAGATACAGGAAAGAAGGAAATTAAAACCAAGAAATCTACGACTGCCAGATGACTGTTAAAATGCCTCAGCGAGAATGTGTACCTTCACAGTGTGAGTTGAAATTGAAGAAACAAAATTCATGATATAATAATGCCAGAATAACTCCATAAAAGAAGAAATAAAGAGTAGATAAACTTACCAGTCAAAAGGACAAAAATTAAAGAGAGTGAGGAGGAAGTGTTTATAGGTGTTAGTCTACTTTTAGTTTTTTTTTTTTTAAAAAAAAAAAATTCACTTTTGGTCATAATATTATTGTGGCATGATTTTTTTTTTATCCTCTATCAACAAAATAGTTTAAATTTCATTAAATACAAGGATATTTTAATATTCAATTATGGATTTTTTTTAAAAAATAAATATAAAAGATATAGTGGATCAACCTACTTTTTATTTTTTAAAAAAATCAAAATATCCTTGTATTTAACTATTTTAATGATTTTGTTGACAATGACAAAAAATTGTCATGCCACAATAATACTAAGACCAAATGAAAATGTTCAGATAAAAAAGAATTAAAAGTGGACTAGCACATAAATCTAGGATAAAAAATATAATGAATTAACTCCATCTATTTATGTGTGAATCCTATATCTTTTTTTTTTTGAAAACTATATCTAATACTCCGTATATAATTATTATGGAAAATTCTAAAGTGTTGGTAGGCATGCAATCATTAATTATACATGAACCATGGTATACATTATATTGCAACTTTGCAAGATAGACCACTAACATACATTTCCATTTTTGTATATTGAATGTCAGGTTTTTAAGATCCATATTTAATATATTTTATGTTCATATTTATATACTATCTAATTTAGTACATTCAAAATGTACATTCAATATACTAAAATTGAATATTTATCAATGGTCCACCTTCCGCTATAGCCTATAGACCATGATCCACAATATTTTTTTAAAATCGGGAAAGGAGGGGGGACCCTAGGGGAGGCAACAATTATATTTCCTCGTCTACTCTTCTGGCACTCGTGACGTGCACCATATCATCAAGGTAAGCTTCTTCACTCACATGAGGGCAAACCTCAAGCACCCTTTCTTTGTCATTTTGGTGGGCTCCGAAGGACGCAAGGGAGTCAGCCAGCTTGTTCGACTCTCGGAGAACCACCCTTAACGCTATTCTCCAGTCTTTACCGATCCACCATCTTGCATTCTCGACACATTGCCTCAAGGGGCCACGCCCAAGAGTACCTTCTTGGATCCAGTGGACAATATTATATATAGATATAGATGGTTTGTTGCAAATAATAGTTAATTATATTGTAACATAATATATATTTGAATTAAAACATGATAGTTTTAAACCCTTAACCCAATTTAAATTTTAAAGTAATAGAAGTAGTATTGAAAAAGATAACAGAAATTGTAATGACAAAGGTATTTTTATCCAAAAAAGGTATAATATAACCTTTATAACATGGCATACAAAAAGGTAATGGATAAAATTTACAAAGGATTAGGACGATGATGCGGGCTAGAATAGAGGGTGGGCATATTCATGAAGAGAACGCCACACAACATCATAAAAATAAAAAATAAAATAAAAAAACACCATCAATTACATTAATCTTGAAGGTGTAGGTGGGTTACAAATATGATGACAGGTGTAGTGTACAAAGAAGAAGACTCAAATCTTAGGTTTCATGTTGCTTCAACTGAGAAAAATGGAGCTCCTGAGATGCTCTTAGACCTCACAATCTTTCTCACTAGTATTCTCCACTTCATCTCGTCCTTCTTGTTCTGCATTCTCCTCTTTTCCTTAAAATTCCTGAAATAAATGTGCATAACAATTCATACGGAGCAATTAGCAAGATGAATCATATGAGATATGCTTAGATAATCATAAAATGTGTCTAATATGTGTGAGTAGTGGAGACATCAGAATTTAACGTTAAGGGCTAAAATAATTTTAATTGAATTTTTTATTATTATTGAAGAAAATATATAAGTATAAATATAACAATATTTATGCCTATGCTTGAGATTTTACTTATTTGATTTTGAATGTGTTCAATTAATTGTAATTATTTTGGACTTCCAATTGTGCTGTTAGAATTACTTTTCATAAGAAAGATTTCATATTCGAGTCCCTTCCCAATCAAATTTTTTTTAGAAAACAAAAGCTATATACTTACACATATTTGGGGGGAGGGGATTGGGGATTAGACCCGCCCGCCACCCCGAGCTCCGCCACTACTGTGAGGTGTAACATTTTCGTTAAAGGCACATTATGGTGCAAGTTAATATAAGCTAATAATGGTCATCATGTTATGATTTGTAATAGAAAGTATCGATTTTNGGGTCCAAGAAACAAGGCGATCCTGGCCGTCTACTGCTTAATTATGTCATACATCATGAAATCCTGATCGTCCATTCTCATACAATTTTATCGGAAAAAACATTAATGATGGTAACCAGACAGTTCGCCCAATCGTTACTATTTCGTCCTTCAGAGCTTAAGGAAAAGGTACGCCGGTTTTGCAGGTGAATCGACGGCCGACAACTTAGAAGATTCCCCTATGAAATCTACGGCTCAGATCTTCTCATTAGATTACTCCCTTCGTAGTTCTGTCACCATCAACTTCTTTTATAAATTGGGAAAAAAAAATTAAAAAAAAAAAAAGAACAAAAAAAAAGAGAGAAGGTTCATGGTCATGGCATGTATGACCGACCAAAGATGCAGAAATCACACAAAGATGCAGTTGTACCAACATAGAAATTATATGGGAATAAAATAAGGTGTCATGATTGTGATTTTGATGAAATGAAAAATAAATTTTACTACGTATCACATTACTGGTAAATTATTTAAAATTTTAAAATGTCAATTAACACAAATACATTTTTATACCTAATATTAACTTTTACTACATGTACTCTTAAATCTTACCCCTTAAATTTTACCCTCTGACGTGACAGACAGTGCTAAATTATTATTTTTTTTCATGTGTGTCCCAATACAAGTGTCTACATCAAGATTTTGTGTGCGAAGAGTACAAGTTTGAAGTAAAAAATGAAAATACTTTTAGTATTTTCCTTAAGAAATACATTAGTTTGAATTCAATACAAGAAGCACTAGTGGTTATTGGTATCGTGAATTGTCTCATAAATTTGAAAATCTTATATTCCTTTGAACCAAACAAATGAACCTAATTATTATATTTCTAATGTTATGTCAGATAAGCTGGACCAAACACCCTTGACTTGATTTAGGTTATAATGTTATATCATGTAACTATAGGAATGTAAATATTGGGAGAAGAAGGAATGTAAATATGACAATATCAAATTTCCTTATTGAGTTTTAGGGAATGTGATATTGCAAATTTTATTTTTAGTTTACTTTTGATAGCTTTAATGCGAATGACATTAACACGACGTCATTAGGTCCTGTAAGATTCTCAAAAATATTACATTATCTCAAAACATCACTTTAACCAAACAACTCATAAAAACAATGTATAATAATTTCGCATTCCTACAATAACCTCATATTCCCTTAAACCAAACAAGGTTATATGAGATAACATGAACCAAATATCACCTAGAAGTTTAACTAATTCTTTTACTATTATGTCAAGACCTTGTGGTCTAGTGACACTCAGTTGCACTCAGTGGATGTAAAAGAGTTAGTAGTACTAAAAAAAAAATTCTTTTACTATTATCGTTATTTAATTCCAATTATATCTATATATGCATAAGAGAAAGTTATATCTCAATTTTGTATACTCTATTTTCAACTAAAATGATTATATCATGCTATAAATGTTGTGCCATATATTTTGTTTGACAAAAATACCATTCTCCTATATAATTTTAGTTAAAACTTTTGTTATTTGCAATGTCTACCTTAGTACTTTTAAAAGTATTTTTTACAAATTATAAATATATTTTTTTTCATTTGTTTATTTTTGTTAAATATACTACTCTTTTTTTTTTTGGTAAATATTAAATATACTACTCTTTTTTTGAAAAAAAAATATACTACTCTGTATATCTTAATTTTTTACAATAATTTAGATTTTTTAAATGAATAAATCCAATAAGACACAAAATTTATGTTGGGGCATTTAATACATAATCTAAAACCATATCTAAGATATCTAACTCCTTCGTCGACATGTCAATTTGTTATTATATTTCTTTCTGGGAAAATAATAGTGGATACATGACATAAATTCTCATTAATTCTGTACAACTTCATCATCAATTGTTGACAGCTATAGCTAAATTGTCACAGCCAGTATAGTTAAATGCTTTAATGGTTTTAAACAAATGTTTTAATTATAAAATAATATTTTAATATTCTTACAAAATGTCAATGCTGGTCCAATCGCTNAAATAGGTCACCGAACTACACACGAAACTGCAATTAGGCCATTGAACTCAAAAACAATGCAATTGGGTCCCTCAACTACACAAATCCCTGCAAATTGACCCAAAGTGACTTGTTTGACTTGATCTTCCTGTTACCAACTTTAAAAATAATATTTTAAAATAATTTTAAATAAACTAATTAATTAAAATTAAATTTAAAATTAAAAATTAAAAAAAGGACCCAATTGACTTGTTCCTGTTTTATTTTTTTAATTTTAATTTTAATTAATTAATTAATTTAAAATTATTTTAAAATATTATTTTTTAAAGTTGGTAACCGGAAGATCAAGTCAACAAGTCACTTTGGGTTAATTTGCATGAATTTGTGTAGTTCAGGGACCTAATTGCATTATTTTTGAGTTCGATGGCCTAATTGCAGTTTTGTGTGTAGTTCAGTGGCCTATTTGACCCTTATTCCTAAATTAAATAATAAATATTTTAATTTTAATGAATATGAATAAACCTTTATTAGGAATTGAATGAACTGAATAACATTCATGTGATTCAGTAGATATTCAAGTACTTTTTATATAAATATAAGTGCATTAAAATTGAGTATTATCTATATTTATGCAAAGAAAAATAATTTGTGGTTTTATAAATTACAAAAGTATATTCCTTTTTTTAAATTGAGACAAACAAAGTATTATTATTTTTGAAAATATTACCAGAAACTGCAAGTTAACCGTAGAGGGAACGACATATTAGCTTTCTTGATTTGAGCTGGTCTACTATGAGTAACTTAGATTAGTTTATCTCTTTATGATTTTTACCGACTAAGATTACAAGGTAGGATTTATCTAGTACACATCCTTAGATAGTGACTATATGTTTATATCGTCACTAAAAAAAATAACATATATAACGAATAAGCCCAATATAAATACAGACAAACTCATCATATTAAAAAAGGGTCACACTTGTGTGAGACCGTCTCACGGATCCTTATTTGTGAGACGGGTCGGGTCGGGTCAAAGCATCATGCAAATGTCATACTTATATGTGCAAATCTCACACTTATATGCTCAAATATAACACTAATCAAAAATACAATTTTTGTTACTTATAAGAGAAAAAGTAATACATTTTTCATAATAAGTAATGTTGACAAGTACCTTTCACTTATAAGGGCAAATATAATACTTTTGAGGAAAAATGTAATACTTTTAAATCGAAATGTAAAAGTATTGTATTTTCCCTTAAAAGTATTACATTTACCCTAATAAGTAACAAAAAATTTATTTTTGATTAGTATTACATTTGAGCATATAAGTATGGCATTTGTGTATATAAATGTTACATTTGCATTTTGACCCGACCCGACCCGACCCGTCTCATGGTGAGACGGTCTCACACAAGTTTTTGCCATTAAAAAATGATACCTAGTAACACATAAACTCACTACTGTAACAACTACAAAAATATCATTATATATTTTTAATTAATTTTTAGTATTTGATAAACTATCTTAAATAAACAAATGAGATTAAATAAGAAACTATGCTAAGATATGAGGTAAACTATTATACAATTTTTAATATACTAAAACTACATTATTTTTGTACTGAATGTACATAATTTAATAATATACAAAATAATGTACTTTCAATACTCAAATAATGTATTTTAATATATTAAAAATGTGTCCACACGTTTCCAAAAAAAAATGTGTCCACACAATTGTGTGTAGTACTGTCAAAATGGGCCAAAGCTCGCGGACTGGCCTGCACCCGTCCCACGGTGGAATGGAATAGGACCGCAAAACAAAAATAGCCCGCAAAAGAGTGGACCTAATGGGCCTATCCGCAACCCGCATGAGCTTACCACGCAGTCCGTGGGCCAGCCCGTTGGCTAGGGCCTATATATAAAAAAAAAATTATATACATAATCTCTTTAAATTACTTAGCAGCAGTCCAGTACCGTGAGCCCAGTACTCCAGTAGCCCTAATTTTTAAAGAGTAAAAGTAATCGCTGTAAATCTAAAGAGTTAATACCACAAATGGTCCTCTGACTATTGGGGTAGTACTCATTTTAGTCATCAACTTTCAATTCGACCACAAATGGTCCTCTGACTTTCATTTTTGACCACAAATAGTCCTCTGTTAAAATTTCTGTTAAATAGATGTTAAATCTAAGGGTAATATCGTCAAATTGATTAATATTATTATGATTACTTCTTTTTTAGAATTATATGACAACATAATTAATTTCAAACATTAATAAACATTAAGTTAATAATTATAAAAACAAAATGGACGTGACAAATTACATAAATGAACAAATTAATTAAAAATTCATGATTAATGTTCGCAATTTGTACTTGATTAATTATATTTATGTCCCAAACAAAATGTTTGATCGACTAATGAAAAGTGAAAACTATTAATCGGTCATGTATGAACAATCATGAAAATGAAGGAAGCAAGGTTTATTTAAAAAAATTCTTCCATTTTAATCCGTTGGTTAAATTAAAAAAGATAGCACTAATATTAAATCTTCATTTTGTACGCATAATTACGAGAAAAAAGGTGTATCTTTTTATTTAGGAGTATTTATATTTGTTAATTGTTTCAATTATGCTTGTTGTTGGAAAATTATAAACATTTTTATTTTATGACCATTAGATATATCAATTTGACGATAATACCCCTAGATTTAACACCTATTTAACAGAAATTTTAACAGAGGACTACTTGTGGTAAAAAATGAAAGTCAGAGGACCATTTGTGGTCGAATTGAAAGTCGAGGACTAAAAGGAGTACTTCCCCAATAGTCAGAGGACCATTTGTGGTATTAACTCAAATCTAAACGCTAAAGTCGTCTCCCTCTCTCGAATCTGACCACGTCCTCGCCTCCGACCACGCTCTGCCGCCTCTGCTCACCAGCCCACCACCGCACCACGCTCTCGCCTCCACTGCTCCAGTCCGAGTCTGACCACGTCCACGCTCTCGCCTAGCCCGCGAGCCTGGTAGGCTGACCTGCAAAAGCCTGCTAAAAAATAGGCCCGCGGTGGAACGGACTGGTCTGCTTTGACAGTACTAGTTATATGGACCGTGGTCCATGTAATAATGCTTGAAGATATGATTGGGTCTCCGATGTTTTAGTTCATGGGCCTCATTCGTAGTCCTATTGAAAAATTGTGACCCGACTCTCTCACTGCTGTATTATTTAATTGGGCCGGATTAATAAAATCGTGACCCGATTTCTATAGGTTTGTGGTTATTGGATTGTACCGTTTAAAGAGCGCCGGAAATCCGAACCGACTTCATCTCCCGTGCGGCTTTCAGAGCCGATAACTTCTTCTCCGGGAGGCAGATTTTCTGGGCGAAAATTTACTCAGAGTGTAATTGTTTGAAGATTAAACTCCTAACAGAGATGGATCCTAGATACGCAGGAGAAACGCAAAAGTAATTGTCGAATTTGAAGGGTTTATTGTTTACTGTTTATCTCACAGTATTTGCTTTACTTTCGTTTTTTCACGGTTAGGGTTAATCTTTGATGTCTGATCTTTTGATGATGATATTCTGTGGTGTGGTGCAGACATTTAGAGAAGGAATACGAGCTCCTTATGGAAGTCTATAATTCGATGTCGCACGAATTGCATACGCTTCAGGTTTTGCTCAACATCTTTTAGTTATATTGTGATTCCATTTTTGTAACACTGTTTTATCTTCTCTGTAATTTTCAGTAAGTAATCTTGTTAATCTATGCAGTTAGTTTATTTCCTAATCACATTGTGATTATTGACTTCATTGCTAAGAACCGTATGCTTGCTGATAGGATAGGGGAAGAGAATAAATTCACTGTTTTGGGTGTATATATTCTGCTCAAATCTCAACCAATCAGTTGTTTAGAAAAGATTGAGCATTTTAGAGGCTGTATGCACTTTGTGTTCTTTGTTCTGGTTGACTGGTTCTATGCAAAGCTTGTAATGCTTAAAATTGTTTATTTTGGACTCTTTGAATCTACCCTTTGATGGTGTCTTAAGATTTTGCTTGAGAAGAGCTTGGTTTTTAGCTACAAGAACCTTTTTAGAGAAGGTAGATGGTAATATTATGGTTATTTTTGCAATTGAACTAATTCGGGTTTGGTGTGAAATGTTTTAAATGAGATTAGCTGGTTTAATGTCATGTATCCTTGCAAGTCTAGATGTTTGATTCCCTCTTGAAATTGATTACCCTACCTATCATTTTCTTCTTGATAGATAATATAAATACTTCTCTATGGGGGGTTTGGTCTTGCTTACAACGTATATTGACTAAGGTTGAGTTAGTACTTGAGTTAAAGAAATGGATTTCCTAAATCAAGGAATAAATGCCAACAACAATGTTTTGGATGATTTTTTGCATTTTCTTTGAGCCTTTTTGATATGGTGTAACCAGAGTAATAACGCTGTCATTTGCGTGATATTTGCATTCATAAGTTGCCTCTGGTCTTCTTCAATATCTATGTAATTATCTTCATTTGCATGATATTTTTAGGTTGAGGAAGAAATGCTGATGCGCAAGTTCTATGAACTCATGACTGCTCGTGGTCAAACTGAAAGCGTATGTTCAGAGCTCTTAGCGCTATTTTTTTTTTCTTCCCCTTTGAAGTTTCAAGTTGTCATTCTGCCTAATAGTTGTCTGATCTATATTCACCTGTAATTGTTAATACTATGAACATTGATGCAAGTTGTTTTGTAGACCCTTTTTCGGATAAGCCAACAAAATCATTATTTTGGATCGGGGTTGAACAAACTTAGCAACTGTATATCATCAAACATAATATATGCCTCACTACCAGTATGACCACACCAAATAGCACTGTCAATGCCTTAGGTTACCAACTCAAACCTATTCATTTTCTTTTTCTGGTAGTGCACAACTCTATTATATGATATTCAAACTTTCATTTTGTACTTAACCAAACTGGACCAATCCCCTCAATTTATTTTTTTTACTTTCTTCAAAGAATTGCTTGTTTTCTGCTATTTCCGAAAATTGCATGACTTATTAGATTAAACTAGCAACTTATAATATGAAATTTTTGTTGAATAGTATGAATACAAATCCTGCATCATGATTGATTATACTTTCACATATGGCATACCTTTGGTTCGACTTTTATACATTCTAATGGTCCCTCTGCTTTATTTCTATAGAAAGCAGCAGATAATGATGGCATGGATAACCAACAGGAGGGTGCTGAATGAGCTTTAGTCAGTGTAAGGAGTGATGATCAGTAATGCTGCAATGGTGCATTTGATACATCTTTTCATTTTGGATCTGTAAATTTTGTAGTCTATCAACATTGCATATTGAGATTTGCTGTTATGGAGGTAATTCTTTATTCTTGTGTTTTTCAAATAACCGTCTTTTTTAATTCGTGGTTCTGTACTTAGTACCGTCAACTCTTATTTCCATTATTGTCCTGATTGTACCTCCAACAACTTCAAAAAACCCCAAAAATGTATATGATTCTAGGCAGTTCATTTGAAGTAGGAGAAAAACTAAAAAAGCAATAGCAGGGTTAGGAATTTTGGGCAGCTTTGTAGGAAAACCAAACTTTGAAAATCTTCCTGCTTTTGGTTGAAGTAGGAATTTTAAATGTTGATTAGATGACACCCTCCTCATCATTATTATTATTATTTTTAAACATTCTACTTTTTATTTAAAATATATATATAACTATTCTGAATGTTAGAGTAATCTTTCACGTCCCGTAAATTAAAATAACTAAATTCTACAAAATTATTTTTGTTTTTGGTAATAAAGATAATTTTCATAATACTCTGTAGTTGTTTAGCCTCTAAAGTCTAAAGCAGGTGCCAACTGCCAAGGATGCCACAGTGATTTTCACACATAATCACAATCATTAGCTTTCAATAATGATACTATAATGATATCTACTGCAGTCCATTAATTACGTTTACACATAGGATCCTTTTTTTCCTCAATAATAATTAAAATGTTGTGTAACAGTGGTTCGCCGACAAATTTGTTCTGATCCATAGCATGTTTTCCAGGTAGGACTAAAATTAAAACTAATTAGAGATAGGGACTCTTTGTGGTTCAATATGTT
>CM008341.1:15543392-15553769 GCA_002525835.2 Ipomoea batatas | reverse complement strand
GATTTAAATAAAAGAGTGAAAATATGGACAATAAAACACTTATCAACGCAACTAAAAAATCTCTTTAATTTTACTATTTTATCATTCAAGTTAAATCTAAAGTAGAAAACTATTGTTTTATGTATCTCGAGCAGTGTAAATAAGCAACTGGATTTGAAGATGTATAATATAAGAAGATAAGCTAAAGATGATTAATAATGATCATGCTACTCTAATGATGAGAGAAAACAATAATAATTTGGCGTAATTATATAGGGCACCGAATTCCTTGTGAAAGTAATTATGATGACAACAGAGGCAAAAAAAAAATTATAATTTTGAGAAATGATAATAATTGGTGAGATGTTGCCATTATAAATGGCCTGCCTGCCTTTAGAAGATGAGATGGGTATGCATTCTCCATGCCTTCTTTCCAACCACTCCCAATACCCATCTCCTCTCTAATTTTAAATTCTAATAAAAAATGAGTTCTAAGATTCTTTAATATTGGTAGATTTAGTTCATACATCTCTAATTTTAATTAGTGAGATTGTATTGTGATGAATATTAGGTTTTGGTATGACTCAATCAAATAATATATTGGTAGATTTAGTTCATACAAAAATTCAAACTTGGCAATCTAAGTGTGATGGTGGCCTGGCAATAATGTTAATGCTAATTAACACTAAAAATAATTAATAAAATTTGGTAGTTAAGGAAGTAATCATAAGAATAGTATTTGCATTGAGCAAATGAATTATATTTTTTAATGTTCAAATTCAACATAAACAAGTTGTGTGTCAATATATTACAACACTCACGTTGTTTATATATGATCTCAGCTGTTATTTGTAAATGACACCCGGTCGCTAATTCTAAATTTTATGTACATGATAACGTTCTTGACAACAAGCATAGACTTATCGGTCTGCATTCCAAAGAAAACTATGCAGGCTAATTCAATCTATCGGTTGACTCCATAATTGGACTGAATGTGTTAGGATCTTTGCCAATTAACCTGTTATTACTAGCTAGTTCCTTTGCTCCTGAGTTGTGAAGTTAGCGAAATGGAGTAATTAATTGTGCATGAGCTCAAACTCTATATAGAATCCCGACTTCGTGCCAAGACTAACCTTGTGCCTAGTCGAGTCCATGCCACACTTAAACTCACACTTCGCATGACTCTATGATTATGGTTGAATCTATGTCATGGTATGCACATGCTAATAATATTAAATGCTATTAATTAAACACATTATAAAACGATAGACAACGAATTATCATCTCAATATTATTAACCTTATATTAATGTCTAATAAAAGCTCTTGAATATATCAGAAATACCTTAGTATAGATAGTAGTAATTTTACATATTTTACCTTGATTCCATTTTTAAACATTTATATATACTTGTTACTAACAAGTTATAAACACCTAACTTACCTTCAAAGCTAATTGTTTTAACTTCAAAAATGTAGTTACTTTTACATTTTAAAATTAACGATTTAAAAAAAAACTTACTATTGTAAGAGAACTAAAAAATACTGAGTAAATTTTATCAATCCCATCCTATATATTAAGCAAGTGAGGATAAAGAAAATGAAACATTTTAGAAAAAAAAGTTGGTGTGAGTTGACGAACTATTTAACGACAATAAGAAGCCAAGGCTAGAAGCATGTCTCCCACCGTTCCGCCTCGGTTACGGCGCAAAAATAAAGCATATTAACAAATATTTTTAAAAAATTTAAATAGGATATTTTGGACAAAAAGTACTTAAACGTGTTCCTTTTATCATTGACTTGACGCTTTACAGGATGGATTATGGAGTCTGGAAATTTACATACTCCCCACTTCCCAGCTAGATAAGTATAAAAAGAAATTATTTTTTCAGTAATATATTTTTATCCCTATATATATATATATAAATTCTTTACAAGATAATATCTGACAATTTTATTCTATACTTTTTAAATTTTTTAACACAATGAATCAATGTTCCCACCTCTGGAATTCGATAATCGATACTAAGACCATCAACTTGGAACGGTATATATGTGCTAAGTGAAATTATTTAATTTTGGTAATAACATTTTTATTTTTAGTTATTAATTTTAATTTTTAATTATGACAAATATATTAGATTCAATCTAAATAGAAATGGAATACAAAGGCGGCTTAATGGTGAAGTCATTTAGATCTTAGAGAAGCTTCTTTTTGCTGTCTTCTTTCTTTCTCCCTCTACCTGGGCAAGCATTTTCTGGAACAAAAGCCATAGATGAATTTTAGAGGTGGAAACAACAACACAATGAGACCTCATCATCTTCGCATCAACTTGTTTCTTCTTGTTGTGTCGTCGTTGGTTGTCGTGGGGTCCACCGGAGCTCAGACTTCCAACGGCGAAGAAAAACACAGAAGTAGAAGAGTTTTGCATCAGCCGCTGCTTCCGGCGGCGCCGCCGCAAGGCTCCGACTTCTTTCCGCCGGAAAGTCCCGCATTATCCACCCCAGACCCGCCGTTCTTCCCGGAAAAGCCGAATCAGGGCCCACAGCAGCCGTCGCCGTCGGTTCAGCCAAACCGTTCATCGGTGTCGTCGAACCCGGTTCTGCCGCAGCAATCCCGGCCGGTCAAGAAAGTGGCCATTGCGATTTCCGTCGGGATTGTCACGCTGGGAATGTTTTCCGCGTTGGCGTTTTACATCTACAAGCACCGCCGGAAACACCCGGAGGACACCCAGAAGCTGGTGGGTGGGGGTGGCAGTTCCCGGAGAATCACTGAGGAATCAAGAATGCCGCCGCCGGCGACTTTTCTGTATATTGGAACGGTGGAGCCGCGAGCTCCGGTGAGTGAGAACAACAACTGGGCAAACGGCTCGCCTTACCGGAAGTTAAAAAACTCCGGGAAAAGATCCGATCGGTATCGGCCGAGCCCGGAGCTTCAGCCACTCCCGCCGTTGAGCAAGCCGCAGCCGCCTCCCATAAATTCCCCGCCGGCGATGACGTCATCCGACGAAGAGAGCCAGGACACTGCGTTCTACACGCTGCAAGGCTCATCTATTAGCAATGAAGAAGGCTTTTATACTCCCATTTCCCAGCAGACTCGTATAAGGAGAACTTCTCCAAGATCACGCCTTTCCGCTTCCTCGCCGGATGTACGGCCGGCAATCATACCGCCGATCAAGAAACCGCCGGATCCTCCACGGCCGTTGCAGCCACTTCCACAGGAGCCGCCCGTGCGCAATGACAGACCGGCAATTCCTTTCATTTTCGTCCCGAAAACGGCGAAATTCTCATCGCCACCACCTCCTCCGGCGCCTCCTCCACCGCCTCCGCCGCCACCACCACCACCAATGTCGCTGCCACGGAAATTGGGAGGTTCCCAGACAAATAATCTCCCGCCATTGGCTAGCCATCAAACGGAAAAGCAGGATTCAAGAACTCCCAGTCCCAAAAGCTGCTGTGGGCAGACGGACAGAAGTACAGCCTCGTCGGAAAGATGTGATTCCGATGAAATGGATGGATCAAAACCCAAGCTGAAACCATTGCACTGGGACAAAGTACAAGCACCATCTGATCGAGCCACCGTCTGGGACCAACTAAAACCAAGCTCCTTCCAGTAAGTAGCCATGGTAAAAATTTTCTAAACTCCTGTCTCCTGCATGTTAGCTCAATTGGTTCGTGGACGATAAGTCGTTGGCAAAGACATATTGACAGTTGTAATTTGAGAGTTTCATTTTCTCGTGTGTAACTCTTACAAGCACTAGATATTGGTCGTTCTGTTAAACATATAATGTATAAAAATAAATTTACAATTCAACTATGCTTAACTTTGCACATGCTTCAATTTGGTATCAGAGTTGTCTACGTGTTGTTTGGAGCCCATAAAAAACAATCTATAGTGGACGTGTTGAGCATATAATATACAAACATAAATGTGTAACCCAACTATTAGTTTAGCCTTTTAGTTGAGATGAAGCACATATTTCAGTTCTTTTCATTTAATAAGTCACCCTAATTTACTCATTCACAATCGTAGGACTAGGTCTGAGGTTCTTTGACAAGGATTTCGCCTTTGTGAACAAAAAATTTCTTTAGGGTGAACTGATATGACCTAAACTTACCTAACCAAGACTTGTCTCTGCAGAGTGAATGAGGATATGATGGAGTCACTTTTTGGATGCAATTCTGCAAATTCAGCTCCCAAAGAAGTCACCAGGAAATCAGCACTGCCTCAAGTTGAGCAGGATCATAGAATACTGGACCCAAAGAAGTCACAAAACATAGCTATACTGTTGAGAGCTCAAAATGTAACAAAAGAAGAGGTTTCTGAAGCACTTCTAGATGGTTTGTATATCTCTCCTAATCCCAAGTCAAAAAATTAGAGAATTACTGAATTCAATCTTTTGGTGCGGTTTGACAAAGGCCCAAACTTCAAATTTGGCCCATTAGATAGCAAGTCCTCCTGTATTTCTTCCACGTCATAACTTTTGTTACATACTGCACTGATATCTGCACCCACAACGTGAGACTAATACTGCTCTCGGGTTGCAGGAAATCCAGAAGGGCTGGGTCCTGAGCTTCTGGAGACTTTGGTGAAGATGGCCCCAACAAAGGAGGAAGAAATAAAGCTCAGAGCCTACAAAAGTGACACCTCAAAGTTAGGATCTGCAGAGAGGTTTCTGAAATCAGTTCTTGATGTACCATTTGCCTTTAAAAGAGTGGAAGCAATGTTGTACCAAGCTAATTTTGACTCAGAAGTGAACTACTTGAGGAATTCCTTCCAAACCCTAGAGGTAATAACTAATAACAGTAACTATTCTATTCCAATTGACATTATTTTCAGTGACAGCCTCATAATTTCATTCATCTATAGTCATTGGCTTCCATTATTGTTTTCATCAGGACGCGAGCAAAGAATTGAAGAACAGTCGATTGTTCCTCAAACTCTTGGAAGCGGTACTAAGGACAGGAAACCGGATGAATGTTGGCACGAGCCGGGGTGATGCCAAGGCATTCAAACTAGAGACTCTCTTGAAATTGGTGGACATAAAAGGAACAGATGGTAAGACAACTTTGCTCCATTTTGTGGTCCAAGAGATCATTAGGTCAGAAGGGACGGGCTCCGGTCCTATCAACGAAAACCTACTGAACAGACCAAATACGAGAATCAAAGAGGACGATCTCAAGAGGAAAGAGCTGCAGGTCGTAGCAGGCTTAAGCCGGGAGCTTGGCAACGTGAAAAAAGCAGCAGGGATGGACTCGGATGTCCTACATAGTTACGTGTCTAGGCTCGAAACAGGACTAGAAAATGTTAGGTTGGTTTTGCAGCTTGAGAAACAAGGCATGGAGGGCAAATTCTTTGACTCAATCAAACTGTTCCTTAAAGAAGCAGAGGAACAAATGTTTGGGATCAAAGGTGAGGAGAAAAAGGCCTTATCCATGGTGAAAGAAGTGACAGAATATTTCCATGGCAATGCTGCAACTGAGGAACCCCACCCTCTCAGAATCTTCATAATTGTAAGGGATTTCTTATCCATTCTGGATAATGTGTGCAAAGATGTTGGGAGGATGCATGACAGAACAGTGATTGGTTCTGCAAGACCATTTAGAACCCCAACAGCTACATCACTCCCAGTTTTCACCAAATATAATGTTCATCATAATTGAAGCTCGGGCGAGTATTTTGATGAAACCACATGAACATGGATGCTTGATGAGTGATGACAGCAATTTCTGCAGGAGCAGGATGGCAAAGTCAAGAATTTTCGGGTAAAATTTCGTGCTATTGAACAAGGAAACAAGTCCCATGCTTTGAATCAGCCTGCACCAGCACGAACACGAAATAACATGTTGGAAATTGTAAAGATTTGGGAGTCCAGAGAGATCAAACATCATAGGAAAACAAGAACAAGATGCAGCATCCTTGGATTCCATCGGGCAACACGAGATAAATGTTGAACATATTTAAACACAGACATGCACAATGAACAAATCCCAGGTGAAAGAGACTTTGTTTTTTTTTTTTTTCTCAATACAATCAGACATAGGTAGCACAATCTATTTCACTTGTATACATAGTAGAAACAAAAATGGCACAATACTAGGCATCATAAGACTATAACATTAATTTTTTTTTGCAAGATTAAGAAATTCTTTCTTCTCCTTATATTTACTTGTGAACAAATGATAACAGCTAGTTGAGAAAGAAACTCATTTTCACTTTTATAATGATCTTAAAACTGTTCAGTGGTTCAAAGAGAGAATGACAAAGGAATAAATTGCATTAAAGCAAAGTAAAGCATCCATTTTTTTCCCTGTTTTATGGTAATAAAGTAAAGCCCATTAAATCTTTAAGATACTACTCCGTAACATACATTTCCTTTTTTTTGTTTTTGTTTTTGTATATTGAATGTCTGTTTTTTAAGATTCATATTTAATATATTGCAGCTTCATATTTATATATACTATCTAATTTAATACATCCAAAATGAACATTCAATATACTGAAATTGAATATTTTTCAATGATCCACCTTCTACTATAGACTATGGTCCACAGTATAGTTTGTAGCCAGTGGGTACTAGTGACTCTTGCACGAGTAAAATTATACTGGTCTACAAGGTATTGTGCAGACACCGATGTTGATTGCCGTTGTAGACTTTCTTTAATTATTATATATAAATATAGATGGTTTGTTGCAAATAGTTAATTGTAACATAATATATATTTTAATTAAAACATAATAATTTTAACCCAGTTTAAAGTAATAGAAGAAGTAATGAAAGAGATAACAGAAATTGTAATGACAAAGGTATTTTTATCCAAAAAAGGTATAATATAACCTTTATAACATGGCATACAAAAAGGTAATGGATAAAATTTACAAAGGATTAGGACGATGATGCGGGCTAGAATAGAGGGTGGGCATATTCATGAAGAGAACGCCACACAACATCATAAAAATAAAAAATAAAATAAAAAAACACCATCAATTACATTAATCTTGAAGGTGTAGGTGGGTTACAAATATGATGGCAGGTGTAGTGTACAAAGAAGAAGACTCAAATCTTAGGTTTCATGTTGCTTCAACTGAGAAAAATGGAGCTCCTGAGATGCTCTTAGACCTCACAATCTTTCTCACTAGTATTCTCCACTTCATCTCGTCCTTCTTGTTCTGCATTCTCCTCTTTTCCTTAAAATTCCTGAAATAAATGTGCATAAGGAGCAATTAGCAAGATGAATCATATGAGATATGCTTAGATAATCATAAAATGTGTCTAATATGTGTGAGTAGTGGAGACATCAAAATTTAACGCTAAGGGCTAAAACAATTTCAATTGGAATTTTGATTATTATTGAAAAAAATATGTAAGTATAACTGTAACAATATTTATGCTTATCTTGAGATTTTACTTGTTTGATTTTGAATGTGTTCAATTAATTGTAATTATCTTCGATTTCCAATTGTGCTGTTAGAATTACTTTTCATAAGAAAGATTTCATATTCGAGTCCCATCCCAATCAAATTTTTTTGAGAGAACAAAAGCTATATACTTACACATGTTTGGGGGAGGGGGTTGGGGATTAGACCCGCCCGCCACCCCTAGATCCGCCACTAGTGTGAGGTGTAACCTTTTCGTTAAAGGTACATTATGGTGCAAGTTAATATAAGCTAATAATGGTCATCATGTTATGATTTGTAATAGAAAGTATCGAATTTCATAATAATGACTATATTGATAACATATAGACTATTTAAGAGCCCGTCCTCTCCTTGTTAGTGTGATGCAAAAATTATTACACCATCTATTTGCCTATTTTGCGAGGATCGAGAGAGACGAAATTTCTCTACTACAATAGGATAGTTTGAAGTGTTTTAACATGTACACCTATTAGACATGTGCTATTTCAGTCTAACATTTGGTATTAGAGCCAGTTTGAGTAATTAAGAGGAGGGAAAGAGCTATACCTGCACAGAGGAACCTTACAATTGTCAGAATCAGCGCAAAGGCGAGAGTGGAGCTCGAAGACTTGCCACATCCGCTTGCAGCGCTTGCAGCCGCCGGGGACTCTCATTTTACAGGCGGCGAAGTGGCGGATGAGCGCTTCCAGCCCCTTACACGCCGCATACTTGCACGTTTCCTGATCCTCCTTCAAGCTCTTATCATGCGGACCAATCGTCCGACACCCTTCTTTATATATGTGCACCAGAGCCTCCATCGCCTCGTACAATTCTAGGTAGTTGCTCCTCTCGCTCATCTTCCTCGCCTTCTCCTGCTGCCTCTGCAATATAATAACCGCAAATTAAAACTCACCAACGACCAACTTTCAGGAAAAAAAACATAAATGTAATGAAAGTTTTCGTATACTTACAAAGTTTTCGTCGATTACGGAGTCGAGGAGATGTTTTTCGAGGATGGGGTGGCTATACCTCATGGCTATCCAGCCTTCGGTGAAGGAAACAGACTTGATGTTCCTGAGGATGAAACGGTGGCTCATAAGGCTGAGGCGGGGGGCGTCGCACAATAGCGCTAGCTGAAACACGTCGATTACGTTATCCACTGTCATCATTCCGTCCTCCAGCAGCCATTCGCACTCGCGCTTTAGATGAGGAATCGCGTACGAATGCGACAGCACCAGTAAACTAAGGATGTGTTCTCTAAGTTTCTCTTCATCATAGCTGGATCGGAAACCACAATAAACATCATTCACTAATCCCATTTAACATTAATGATGTCTAGATCCAAGCATATGATATAGGATGAGTTTTTGTCACTTTTAGTCTCACGAGTTTGATGATATTCCCATTATTAGTATACTAAAATTGGAATGGTATTTACACTACTTTTTTTCTCTCTTTTGGTCCTCTTGGTGAGGAATCCAATGAAATCCCGGCCATTAGACTTGACCACATGATCAACTTGTGAATAATTAAGGTGTTTGGATAAAAATCAAACTTTCTATCAAGGTATGACATGTGAATGGACATGCTTGTCTGTCACGTCCGGTCAAATTTCACCAAATACAAGACCACAGGAAAAAATAAATAAAAGTCTACCACCTATAATAGCAATTTTCATAATTATGTATTAATAGGGTTATCCCACAAACCAAAATAGACAATAACTCAACATAAAATTAAGATCGCAATCTAGTTCAATAGGTAGTATTTATGGATAATATTTAAAGTGAGCAGATCTCTCACTGAGTTATCGTGATGTAGGTTAGGAATCCAACTTTTTAGATGAAGAAGAATTCATGGTTAGTATACCATCGTTGTTAATCTTGTTATGTTAGGCATAAAATGACATATTATATGACTAATAACTAATTAAATTAGATTCAAGTTAAAGTCCAAATATTATGGAAATTATTTGTGGATTATTAAACTTGAAAAAAAAAAAACAATAATAAAATCATACCGGGAAGAATACAAGAAGCGAACAAAAATGGAGACAGCCTCGGCCGGAACTCCATGGATGGAGATTGCAATCCGATCGCCACGGCGGCGTCTCGGTTTTCTCAACATGGCTTTCATAATCGGCGAAGACACACCCTGTATTGCATCATATCATCAGTAAACTAAAGGAACATCAGTACAAGGATCTCTGCACCGGACAAATCGAATAAACAAACGACTTACGAGAACACTAGCGTGTGCATAGACAACGCCGCCGTCATCCGTGCTAATGGCCACATCGGCTCGATATCCTTCATCAAAAAGATGATCCATCCGGTGGTTCGACGCGGCATAGGGGCGCCACTGTTTCCTCGTTGCTCTGCTCCGACGATGATGAATGCTTTCAGCGTACGGATGAGGCAGGGGAGGCGGAATCGGCAAAAATTTCGCATGATCATTCGAATCCGAAAGCTTACCCATCTTTCCGATCCTTAAATTTCTGCAAATTAAATTAAATCAAACACAGAAGGAATAAATTAAATCCAACATTAAATACGGTTTAAACAGATGACATTACCTTAATCTACTGATCAAAGTTTCTGAGGAATAATACTGGACAAGGGAAGATCAAAAAGCTTCATACATATGATTACCAAAATTAAAAAATAATGATCTCTTCTCTCTGCAAACTAATCAGATGTTTCTACAAACATTAAGGTATTCGTACACGACCTTCAAAACTACCTCAAAAACAACCAATCTTTGAAGAAAAAAAAGCCTCCAGACGGATCAGACCCCCTCTCTCTCAGCATTAACACACCAGAAACAATGCGCCCTCTATTTCGATCTCTTGTAACAACTCGGGAGAGAGAGGGCTCGCTGAGAGAGAGAATGAGAAACGCACCAATGATTGAGTTATATACGCATACAACAAGAAATGAAAGAGGGGCTGAGAATCGTGGAAAGAGGAAACTCCTACGATGTATACAACAACGTACGCCC
>CM008341.1:15485807-15501670 GCA_002525835.2 Ipomoea batatas | reverse complement strand
AAAGCATAAACATCATAGTGTACGGCAGCAGACTCATACCAAGTCCCATAAGCATCTCTAACTAGAGGGAAATCCACTTAAAAAAAGAGAAAAGCAGCAACCCAAGACAAGCTTTTATGCTTTGGAATTTGTTAATTAAAGTAAAGCCAGATTCTTTACTCCATCTAATTCTGGGATACAAAAAGAAATCACCAACTCGATCTCCCCAGGTTCGAAGATCTACTTGTGTTTCCATCATTTCGTTTAGCGCACTCAAACATTTTAGATCATAAAGATACTTTGAATAATTGAATCATAAATATACCCAGAAAAAAAACCAAAAGCTTATTCCAATATAAGTATCTCAAAATATCACTTCAACTTTTATACCATACTAAAGCCAACAAGAACATCTTAAATCTTGTAATAAGACTTTATTACATAAAACGATCCAATATTTAGTTTAATTTTTTTTTTTGTTTCATGTCCAAAAAAATTACAAAAACACAAAGGTGGCTAATATTACGTAAATGATAAGTTAATAGTGTAATTATTAAGTTAATAGTTTAATTTCGAAATGCTTCTAGTGAATACTGAAAGATTCGAGAATCGAGAGTTTACCTTGGCCACTTTTGGTTTCGGATTCGGAGCCGGAGCATCCGAGTTTCTTTTCGGGTCGAGGCCAAGTCGGGCGCTTTCCTTCAACAACTTCCCGAGTTTCACGCACTTCTTGGCAGCAAATTCCTTGAGAACGTCTGCGAAACAAAGCGTGAATAGGGGAGCGATCGAGGCGAGGAGAATTCAAAGTTTATTGGTAATTTCATTTGAATCGATCGGTTACAGAGTAGCGAACCTTCGAAGCTAACGAGACGATAAACCTGTCCGATGAGCAAAGTATCGGCGGGGCGGAGAAGCTTGAGCTGCTTTACCGGGGCGCCGTTCTCCGTCGTCCTGTCCGTCGGAGAGGTGATGACGAGGGCGACGTAGTGGCCAGGGTTAGAATTCATGACGTCGTGAGCACTGACCGACCAGTAAATCCTCTCCACTTTGTTGCCGGGATGTTGAATCACCACCGTCGCCGCCTCCGCCGCCTGGCAATTCCCCATTCTCAGTGAGGACTCACAGTTCTGAACAGTTGAAAAGCGAGAAATGACAAAGAGATCAACCAATCTATATATACACTCAATCAATCAATCTATCTATCTAGATATTCCCAGATTTCGAGAAACTTTGATTAACTATTGTAAATGCAAGATTATTAGCTAGGAGGAAGAAAGGAAGAGGTTGTGATGTAATGGTGAAGAAAGCAGGTATAAATGAACGTTGAAGTGCGTAAGTGCGTGTTGAAGAAGCAAAAATGGCATGCATATATCTATGGGTAGGCTTTTTATTAGAGGGAATGAAGACGTAAGGTAGAGTTTTAGATCTGCCAAACTACCTTGTCCGGCCTATAGTCATATATGACAGCAGCTCAGGACCTGTTGGCTATAGTAAATAATTAAACTTTATTAGGGATGATGACCATTTTGGCCAGGTATTTTCGGACCGGTTTAAAGTTAAACATGATCGATTAACTAGTTAAGTTAATAGTGTTGATGGTGAAAATTAAATCGAAGAGTAGGGATCCTAGTCTTTGCTATAGCTAGATTGAGATGAATAGAGGTAAAGGAGAGAATTCAATATTTATAATGGAAAATGGTACATGTATTTCATGGAGTGTTAGATTAGTGCCTTAGACATTAGTTAGCATTAAATTAAATATGTCCAATGGTGGTTTGGAGCAATCGCTGCTCTAAATTGTCATTTTACCAAACAATAAATTAAATATGTCTAGTGTATATTAATGAATGTAATTTTGAGTTTAGTTATCAAAATTACATTAATTTACTTTACCATTTATGGTTAATATTTGTCTTTTAATATGATGCACACAAATAATATGATAGTAAATTTACTCAACCAAAAAGCTTTGACTAAATTTAAAAAGTAAATATTAAAATCAAGCCTATTGAAGCACAAAAAGTCAATGTTCACACTAAAATTTAAACGTGAGACCTTTCATTTGAAAAAGTCACAGTTATACCACTTGACGAATATGTCATTTTGACTTTGGTCAATGTCATTTTGACTTCGGTCAAAATGCCAAATTCATTGTTTGGTAAAATGGTGATTTAGAGCAGTGGATTGCTCCAAACCACCATTTTTGCAAACGTTGCATTTTGCATTTAATAGTGTTTGCATATGACTTTTTGGGGAAAATTTATTTTTTTCCAAAACGCCTCTAATTAATTATTAAAAAAAAATTGGAGAGCTCAAGGCTCTATTCTCACTTTTTTCACTGATGTGGGACGGTGGGAAAAGTGAGAAAATAAAAGTGAAGCAGCTGCTTCCATCTTCTTCTTCTTTTAAATTTTTATTTTATATAATAATAATAATAATAATAATAATTATTATTATTATTATTATTATTATTATTATTATTATTATTAAACCTATATGCATACTCTTATAGGTCATTTTACATGTTAACCGCTAACCTAAACAACTAATTTTATCAAACATTTTTTACAAAACGATAATACAATTCACTAGTTAAACCCACTAGCTAATACATTTCGCTATTTGATACACACTAACACAATCCGCTTACGTTAACCGCTAAACGCGGATTGCCAAACAAGCCAAAATTCTTTGGCAGTCAAGCCAGCATTTGAATTGCAACTTTTTGCAATTATGTGTCATAATAATAATAATTGCAATTCTGGCTTTTCTTTGTCCTTTTTGTCATTTTCTTTGTCTCTTGTTGATTTTTTCTTAAAATTTTTACTTCTTCTTTTTAATAATAAATTTAAATATTACGTAGTATTGTTTATTATAATATATTATATTTGAAAGTGAGTTGAGATTATAGTTAGGGATGTAGACGGACGGAGAAAGATCCGAACCACCTCGTGGATTTACCAAAAGAAATCTTAATCAATGATAATTATAGAGTTAATTTGACTAAAGGTCACTTAGGTTGGGCTTTAACTTTTAATTTTGAGTTTCTGATTGATACAAAATAACTATGAATGCTTCAAGTGCTCATTTATAGAAGTCACAATTTTACGTTTGTATATGATGACTTGTTATAGGATTTGGTAATTGAATTCTGAATTTGACAAACTTTTAATAATGAAATTAAATATGATTGATTTCAAAATTAATCATAAGATGTCTTTTAGAAAACTAATAGTTGAGGTTATATATATGTTACACATTGAATTATTGTATGCATGTGTTTAAGGTTTAATTTCCTTATCTTATGTTTGATGAAAGATTAATATTGTTGGAATAGTCTTAGGTAATAATGTCAAAGCACATGGCAGGAATGGTCATGGTCATAATAAGAACTGGAATAGAATATAGGATGCAATGATGCATCATGTCATTCCACCATGGTGAGAGCCCTTTATTTTACCACAATAGCAGGTACATGGTTAAAATTATACCAATAATCATAAAAGAAAAGTAATTATACTTTGTACTTTAATTTGTAAATATTACGCAGTAGTATGCAAATATTTGAGGGTATATAGGTCAATTAAGACCTATCCTGCGATTTACCTCATATGCTAGTTTATATGATAGCGGTGAGAGACCCTTAATCTTGAGATTCAAACTTTTGATAGGATTATAATTATATGCATTAATTGTAAGACAATGTATGTCAGTATGTGTGTGTATGGTATATTATACGCAAAAAAGAACTAAGGAATAAATCGCTACACTTAAATCCTAAGTTGTCACGTCAGAGCACCCAAAGCATCAAGTCGAATTTGTAATTGAACACGATTTCTCTTACTATGAATTCTGCCTGAAATTTGCAAAGAAATTAGTACATTTATTATCCTCCCTAAGAACACTAAATAATTGTAAAAGAATATATATACGTTACGGTGTTAACTACTCAATTTCATCATATCCTAAACTTCTTAAAGATAAGGAAAAAAAAAGTCAATAATTACATTAATTATGATCAAATGACAGACATAATTGTTCCGTAATAGACATTTTTACTGCGTGTTGACATCAGCTACATCATTCGTGTTAGTAATTCAGATAGTGTAGTTTTAACTTATCATTCCCTTTTTAGTAAGTAAATTCCCATTCAATATTCAACTATAATATTATTTAATATTTACATATTTATTTTGGTTATTATGTAGTATATGTTTTATACTTCCTTTATATGTTGTAGTCCGAAGAGTCAATACCTCAATGCCGGGATTCGATTCTGTGAGAATCACGGGGGTATTATTTGAGCACAAGATGCTGTCATGCTGGGTAATTTAACTATATTTTATCTTTATATATTTAATAAGAATTTTAAATTCAGTCGTTGGTTACTAATTTTGTCTCATTTTAGTTTTGTTAAATCTAACGATTTAAAAGTAAATTACTATATCTGCCCATCATTGATTTTTCTTTAACAATTAACAGTCAGATTCAAATAGGACACTCAGCACTCAAATTAATGCACCAGCGGAAAGTGAGTATGATTTATGAAAGTCCATAAAAATTAGTTTAATTCAATGAATAAAATAATTGTATATCATATAGTCAATTAATACTTATTTTTGAGCCAATGCAAATGATTGAGTCCACATCAATACATATGATTGAGTCAAATATATATACCGAGTATTAGACAACATAGGCAACTAAGTTAAGTTGGTTACATGGGTGAAGTTTAGAAAAAAACCACGAATTTAGTCTCACAAGGGATCAAATATGTTTTATATATTAGCTCACATGAGCAGCTCAGTTGGTCACATGGTGAAATTTGGAAAGAAATACCAGAGATTAGCAGTGTGAGTACTCAGTTACTGTGGTTTACCGTGATTTAACTTTTTTCCTGAACATACTAAATGGACACGGGTCCACCTTGTAAAGTGGGCCTGGGTCCATAGTATAATTGTTACATTCATGCATCCTGGGCTAGCTTATATCATTCCCGAGGCCCAACTTCATTCCTCAGCCCATTAAACCATTGATCTAGCCCAGTAACTTTTTTGGGTCAAAGACGAGAAAATCCACTCCATCACTTCCAACATTGTAAGTAAAGTCAAATACTCAAATGTAGTTATTGAGGGCCATATCGGCAGAGAAATGTTGTATTTAGGATTTGAAGCCCAGTGGGCCAAATTGCTTATAACTTGTGTAAGCAGGCCCGAAAGTGGAATTTTGGGCCTTGCAGAATTGGATTTTGTTGGCCCAACAATGAACAGTGCCGCACCTAAAATCTCAACATTAGACACGAAACTGATTTTATTCCTAAATTGCCGGAAATGATTTTCACGACAAATTTGGTGGTTGCGTTCACCCTTCACCTTCCTATACGTCTTTCGTTTTTAATAATACAGCCATGTCCATTAACAAAACGTTTTATATTACTTTTTTTTTTTTTTTTTGAAAACCCGTTTTATATTACTTAAATATTAATAAAAAATGTTAATTTTATTTAATTAATTTAAGCAAATCATTGTGTAATATTTTGTCACTTATCATAAGTCATATTATATAATACAAAATACAAATAGTATCTTTCATTAATAATTTGATAACTTTTTAATAGTACCTTTTAAACAGTCACTATATTCATTCCGTCACAAATTTTTCACTAGATTAAGTGATAACGCAAGTAAAAGTTATAAATATTATATCGATAGAATAATATTATACAATTTAAACATTCAGCAGGATGGTGATTGAGGGACTAGCATTTTGGACCTACCTCCCACGAGCTTAAACAGGCTCCTTGCGGCTGACGCCTTTGGTGTCAGTTCTATGAGAGTTTTGTAGTTTATTTTCTCCATTTGTCGAGACTCTTTCAAAAAAAAAAAAATCTATTATATTAATTAAAAATACCATTTAATCAACGCTTCATTTTCTTCATATACAGAGTCCTTTAAATGCATGCGTTTTACCCAAACTTTGGCCCTGTTTGGTAAATGGATGTTAGCTGATTGGGTTGACTGTTTGGGTTAGAGGGTATGATTTGTTGATAATATTGGCTGATTGTAGGAAGTTGTTTGATAAATTAGCTGTTAACTGATAGTTGTTTGGTATAATTTTTTTTTTCTCAAAAAGCTAATTGAAAAGGCTGCTTTGAGTAGCCTTTTAAATTTTAGCATTTTGGAGTTACAAAAACTTATTATTTACCAACTAATAGTGGTCAAATAAGCTAAAATTGACTGATAGGCTGATTATTTACCAAACAGGGCCTTTATGTAATCCATCATTATCATAATCCATTCAGCTCCACAAGTCACGAAACGTCTACAAATGTAAACACTATTTTATTCGTAATTACTTCTCCCATATATATTTGTTTTCAAATGAAATTAAGATTTCTTTTGACATTATTAGCCCCCAAAAATAAAAATTGTGAGTCGCCTGCGTTACTTGACTTGACTGAGCAGACACAGCCACAAGAAATACGAAACTCTCCTTAATCAGTGGCGCATTGCACCATACGTATGTTTTTGTCAATTTTTGCCAATTTTCGGTTCAAACCTTAGGGCGGCTAAGCTTCCTATTATGAATTTTTAACCATTTTTATATAATTTCCAAATTGGATTATATGGCATAGATTAAAGAGAAAAATGCTTCATATATACATCACTTTTTGTAACTATAATAACAAAGTTCTAGGTAAGACATTTTCTTCAATAACAGTAAAGTTCGAGTCTTTTTAGAACTAAATTTATAACAAAAGCGGAAATAGTACATAACATATTTACAATTTGACATGGATAACAGAAGTAATTTGTTGAATTCACTATCTGTTTTAAACTAATATGAGATAATTAATTAACAATACAGGTAGTAAAAAGTAATATAAGAAGAGATGATTATATGTTGTTTGGACTCAGATGGTAGATGCGGGCCATGGATAGCTTACATGTTTTGTGTTCAAACAAAAGCCTCGAAATCATTTTCTGCCGGGTAAGCGTAGGGCAAGGGCAAAAGAGGGGATGAAGTGTCGAGGTCAGAATGGGAAAATCCAAAATTTCGAAGGACTTGATTGTCAGCGAAATTCAACGCTCTCTCCATCCCGACCTGGCAAGAGTCCCCTTCATACATCGGGTTGTGGTCCCCACTGCAGGGTTGACACCCCGTGAAGTGCGTTATGAAGGGGCGTCTCCACCCCTCTCTCCAATCGCCGCCCGCCGCCACGTGAGGCTCCCGCGCCGCCGCGTAGCTCTCGGTCACTGCCTCCGCGTGTCGCCGCCGCAGCGCCGCCTCCCTCCGCTCGATCTCCACGTACCTCTCCGTGATGTTGTTCAGCCGACCCACCACTCCCCTCCAGTACCCATGGAGAGAGTACTCGTTCTCCACGTAAATCCTGTCCGTCCATTTCTTGTCCCCTTTCAGTAAAAGATAAACCAGCGCCGATTGATCGTCCGAATCCGGGAACATCTTGTTCTTCAACGTGGACCGTTGGATTTCGCCCCATTTTTTATAATCTGGGCTCTGTGGGCCCATCGCCGCCCACACATCCAAAAACTCCATCGACCACTGGCAATTCCGTAACAGAAAAATTCCGGCGTTAACGGCCACCCAGCTCTTCTTCTCAATCTGATCGCGCCAACCGTGAACTACGAGGTTATGATCCTTATACCTCTCCAACGGAATCTTGAAATCCATGTCGGTGAAGATAGCGTCCGAGTCGACCCACATAACCCACTCGGTTTCCGGGTGGGCCAACATCGCCGCCCGGGCCACCGGAATCTTCGCCCAAAAAGACCGCATGTCCGGTTTCAAAAACGCATTACTGTAGAAAATATCATAGCCGTGAATTCTACAGTAATCAACTTTGTTCTTAAAAAACCTCAGAAGCAAATGATCGCCGTGGCTGTTCTTGCACGGCAACGGCTGCGATCCGCTGAGGAGAAGCACGCGCCGCCCTGCTCCGGCGCCGAACGACGGGTGAAGTTTCAGCCACTCGCGCCTCTTCTGGTCCCACCCCACCACGGGTTTATCTATAGTATAACTCAGCTCCGGGTCGTCATAAAAACTCTTCTCGGCGGATTCATACCCGCGATCGACGGCCGCTCGGTCGACCGAGAAGTTCTGCACCGAGAGCAAGGCCGAGAAGTTCGGGAACGGGTCGGTGAACGACCAAACTACACAAAAGAGAAAGACACCGAAAAAAATTGCCAAAAAGAAAGATTTATCTCTCGGAAAAGAAGAAGAAGGTTTGGCTTTGGCCATGTTGGGGGTATCGGACGCCATGGCCGATAAGTTAATAAAAGCGGGAGTGAAGATGGCATTCGAAACAAGGAAGGAATCCCGCTTTATATGCTAAATGCAAATCCCAGGGTTGACTAAAAAGAACTGTATTTGGACACGTGGGGGGATACTATTGGTGATTATGTTAATTAACGACTAATTTTGATAATTAAGATGCAAAATTAAATCTGCTTGCTATAATATGTGACGCAGTCATTTACAATGCATTTATTGGGTATCGTTAATGAATTTAATTCCTTTCTTTATTGATAATATGCATAGCCTAATTAATACGGTAATACCTTATATGTTATAAAATTGATTGGTACAGCTTGAAATAATAGAGTGTTGAGATCCACACCAAATATATTTCTTTAAAAAAATATAACTTATCATTAATTTACATAGCATTGATAAGAATTTTTCTTATCGCTAGATATTTCGTCGCAAAGTTTATATTTCGTCACAAAGTTTTGTCGTAAAAAAATAACTGAATTTATTATTGTCGTGATTCCATCGCATTTTGGGCAACAAAAATCTGTCCATTACCAATTTCGTTGCCATAATAATAACGAATATTCAATTGTTAAAATCACATTTCATTGCAATTCTGCTAAATTATTATTATTTTTTAATATGTTGGTAATTATTACAGTATTATTTTGTTAAAATTCTAACTCTTGTAAACTATTTTTCCAAAGTTTTGCGATGCTCATAACCGATTAACGCTCTGAAACAGTTGTCATGGCCGAATCAGATGCTCTCTCTCGTTCGGTTGTTTTGATGGGTAGAAGAGGAAGGAATTTTAAGTAAATGAGTTTAAGAGAAAAATAAATAATAATAATAATAACTTAATAAAAAAATAGTAAACCCTAACAAATTTAATTATAAAAGAATAATTATTAATAAAAGTAGATACTTACTCTAAAAAAAAAAATAAAAGTAGATACTTAAATAATTATAAATTATAAATTAATTTAAAAAATTTATTTAAATTACAATAAAAAATAATGTTCATCAGGTTACGATCTCATTTGAGTATTTGATCACACCTTAACTTTTTCGATTGAACTTGCAAAGGGCACCCGCACCATCCAACTTCAGGGCTCGGGTCAGCCTGCTCCGAGGATGGCCTTGGAGCCCACGAAGCCGACCACAGTGTCGACTCAACCCGAATCTGGTTTGTTTTGGTCTTCTTTGGATCGATTTGCTTCGTACTCACTCCTAATATGTCCATTATATTATATTTGTTTGAGGTATATATACAATTTGTTTCTTCTTGGATGAGTACTTTAGTTAGGTTCTGTGGGGAACTAGAGTGTTCATTCACGTGCTGTCATACTAAACTTGCGGAAATAGTATAAATAATTCTCTGATCAATTCTGATTAGAAATTCGAAACTTCCAATCTTGTCTCGGATAAGTAATTCGATTTTCGAGATTCTTAATTCACATTTAGTGGAATAATATATAATGGGTCACACTTGTGTGAGACCGTCTCACGGATCCTTATTCGCGAGAAGTGTCGGGTCGGGTCAAAGCACCAAGCAAATATCGTACTTATATGTGCAAATCTCACACTTATATGTTCAAATATAACACTAATCAAAAATACAATTTTTGTTACTTATAAGAGAAAAAGTAATACATTTTTCATAATAAGTAATGTTGACAAGTGCCTCTCACTTATAAGGGTAAATATAATACTTTTGAGGAAAAATGTAATACTTTTAAATCGAAATGTAAAAGTATTATATTTTCCCTTAAAATATTACATTTACCCTAATAAGTAACAAAATTTTTATTCCTGATTAGTATTACATTTGAGTATATAAGTATGGCATTTGTGCATATAAGTGTTACATTTGCATCTTGACCCGACCCGTCTCATGGTGAGACGGTCTCACACAAGTTTTTGCCATATATAATTGGGTCTCTCAAGACCTTATGGTATAGTGGCATTCGGTTGCACTCTCATAAGTAAGAGGTTGATATTGACTCTTGTACTTTAGTAGGTTGAGAAAGTAAAATATTTATGAACAGATACTAAAGTCAGTGTCTTAAAAAAAAGAAGTTGATATTTTAGCAATTTGAAACAATAGACTGTTATAAAAGTTAATTAATCAAACATTTATATTTAATGTTTAATCAAGTCAAACTAATAGTGGTTAAATAAGACAAATTATTGTTTCTATACATAAAATGGAACAAATTGGCTATGTGAAATCACATACATCTAAAATATGTAACATTAATCCTGTTGATAAAAAGTAACAATTTAATTCTATCAAGTGAAACATTAAAAGTAAGCGAACTATTTGTTGGGAGACTAAAGATGATGCTATTTAATTGTCACATATGTATTTTTTTTCTCTTTTGATGTGCTTAGTCAAACATACTTATATTCAGTTATGTCTTTTATCATATCACTTCAGTCCCTCTAGGATGGGCTGCACCTCTCTTGGGTGGCCTCTAATTTGGTTTTTTGTACGGCAATCACTAAGTAACAATCTATTTTAATTATTTCAAAACATTTCTCCTAATATAATTTGCGACCATGATAAATGGCTCTCAATTTTGTGATAATAATAAGATATGCCACTCAACACTATAAAAAAGAAACCCACAAGCCAATCTCCTTGGCCACTGTGAACAATACCACTTGCAATTACAACCCAACAATTGAGTATTTAAGTCACAATTCACTAAAACGTGTCCTATCGGCCTTAACCAACAAATCAATAACAAATTGTCATGAAATTCAAAACTCATCTTATCATCTTGTATTAATGTTAATCAAATTCTCACAATTTAATTATATTTGAACTATGATTTATAATCGAAACTCTGACAAATCTTTTTAAATTTCATGACAATTTGACTCATCATATATTTCTTTTCACCGGTTTGAATAAGTTGTATATATCAGCAGGATTGTCATTATTGAAACGTTTTTATACATGTGATCTGATAAAATATTTGCTTTCGATCTCTGTAAAGGAGATAAATGATATATGAAAATGGCCAAATATTTGGTATACATTTGGGATGGATGAGATGAGCATTTTATTGCGGGACGCAATTGATGTGGGTGGCAAATTTATAATCCTTATTAATCAACTTTTCTATTTAAAAACACAAGTCTTTTGTGAACTTCAACCAATATAAAACAGAAGTAATATATAATAATATTAATGCATATGTAAGAATAACAAGGATAGACAGCAACGTTCTTAACTTCCTTCTCTAATCTTCAACGTATGTAAGATTGAAAACCAGGGATTAACAGTAATACCATTTGTCAACATGATTTTTTTTTTTTTGGAATAACGGAAAAAATCTGTAGTTACTATTTGAGGATGTATACTAGACCCGCATTGTGATCTTAGTCGATAAAGGATCATGAGATAACAATTTAAATTAACAAAGGATCATGAGGCCAAGGACCTTGTGGTCCAGTGACATCAAACCCTTCCTTTTATACGGCAGATATTGCATTGTAATAGAGTTAGTAGTATTAAAAAAAAAAGTTACTAAACCAAGTGGCAGAGTAACTTGGCTGGGTTGCCTTGGCTCCATGAGTATTATATATTGCGTTTGTAGTTTTTGAAAAACTATTCCACGCAAGATGTTCAAAACTAAGAACGGAAAACATGGTAATCATTAAGATATTGAAGGATTTATTTTATCCTAAATTCTCAATTAAAAGTAATATTATTCATTTGTTATTTATTACTCCTTACATGATATTGATCAAACAGTAGGGCAATTTATATAATGGATCAGAGTCCACGTAGCATTATGGACTTTGAATCGAAACGACGAGATATAGAATTCATACACGTAAGATATAGAATTTCATAACACAAGACACATACATATATTATATATTTATTTATTTTTCAAATCTGATTTATGTACATAATTTGTGTTCATAGGCACATAATTTCTTAACACCAAGACATAAATTCATAACATAAGACACATTTACTAATTTATTTCAACTATAAAATTTATACTTTTAATATACATAATTTCATAACACAAAATACGAAAATACACAACATAAAATATATACACATGCACCAGGATTTACAATGCACTAGGATAAGGATTGAAATAATTTGAGGAGATTAAAGATTAAAATATACACTCAAAATATCAACAGTCTTAATGGTAAGCCCAAAACTACTCCCCATTCCAGGTCCAGCCCATAAGTCATCTGCTGCTTTTTTTTTTTTTTGATCATAAGTCATATGCTGCTCTTTCTTGGATTTCTTACTAATATGAATAGCTTATGTGGGCTTGTTAAATTGCCATACTTAGAAAGAACATCCCTATAGGCTTTAAACTGCAAATTTGGGTCTATCATGCTTAGTGTGGATCTTAATCTGTTAACTAAATGTACATAATATGTTACTCCGTATTTGTATATACATAATCTAGGAAAATTATGCTATGGACCCAGGTTCACCTTGCAACATAGACTCAGGTCCATGTTCACAATTTTAGAACTCTGTATTCACAATTTTAAATCTCAATATACAAAATTACATTACTCAATATTTACAATTGTTGAACTCTATATTCACAATTTTGTTATATAGATTCAAAAATTGTGTTATACTATTGAATATATAGAATTATGAAATTGTGAACATAGAGTTCAAAATTTGTGAATAGATAGTTCTAAAATTGTGAACATGGATATGGGTCACCTTGCAAGGTGGACCCGGATCCATGACATATTGACATAACAACCGACATTATTTGTATCAGCATCCATAATATTCATGGTGAACCTTGGTTCCTGACATAACTATTAGCTCAAAAGCTTTCTAGCCCAATCCCTAATTTTTCAAGTTTATATCGTGGATTAGGATTCACTATGCTCGTTGTGGACCTTGATCAAAACAAGCGAGTATCACTCTGTAGCAGATTCAGAAAACAAACTGATTGAAGTAAAAAAGATTCTTCCTTCATTAGGAGTCAAAATCAGAACTTACATACAATCAAAGCTTAGCTTCATTTATGATACATAATGCATAATCATATGTTCAAACTTTTCAAAAAAATAAAAATAAAAATTCATGGGCTTTGAGAACATATGATAGGGGATGTGGGAGGTGGGATTTAAACCGAAGTCTAAGTCTTATATACACCGAACTTCTATTTGAATCATGTCAGTCCACCATTCCACAACATAAATCAATCATGTACACTTGAGTTACGTTCCTGATGAAAATTCTATATTAACAGTAATCATACTTTATTTGATTATTTCCTGAATAGATTTCAGAAAAGAGCTGGATGCATGAGCTTTCACATTATGTGTACAATGGACATTAGATTATAGGTTGGATAGTTCCACATATGCTTAAGTGTACGTTGCCACTTATGATTTGACAGAATAATATAATTAATCAGTATTGTATATTTCAATTGGCCACAAGTAAAATGAAAAATAGAAAGTATCGTACTTGTAAGTATGTTATACTCCTACGGTGTAGATCACCTCAAGAGATAGTACCGAGGGTTGAAAAAACTTACAATCGAGAAAAAAGGACACAAGGTTACCACAAAATGTTCATCTAGCTATAAGAATTAAGAAATAGGTGAAAACACACTTAAACCAGAAGTACACAACATGCAAAGAAAGCATCAATTAATCTACACAACACAATATGCGGCTGCTCAAACATAAATGGAGACATAAATACTAACGTTACATAATAATGCCCACATACTGATATTAGTATATTTATAACTCTGCGTACTAATTTATGGGCACACTACGAATGATAATAGTATCGATGGTAAGCCCTGGTCCAAACCCGAAAACCACACCCCATTCCAAGCCCTCCCCAGTAGTCATCTGTTCATCTTTCTTTGACTTCTTTCTCACCTCATCTAATATGAACAACACACATGCGCTTGTTAAATTCCCATACTCCGAAAGAACATCCCTTGAAGCTCTTAACCTCTCTGGTCCAAGCCCTAATCTCTCCTCCACACGATCCACAATCGCATTGCCGCCTGGGTGGAAAACCCAAAAGATTGAATTCCAATCCGAGATTCCATACGGCTCGAACGCCTTCACCAAACAATCCTCTACGTTTTCGGCAAGGACAGAAGGGACAGCCTTGCTACAATGGAACGTAAGCCCCATCTCACGTAAGTGCAGTTTAAGGTGAGAATCAGTGTTGGGAACAATTGTTTGTGCACTTGAAACCAATTCAAACAATGGAGTTTCCAAACCCGTTTTTGGATCTGTCCCAACTATCATCGCCGCGGAACCATCGCCAAACAAACATTGCGCTAAAAGATTATCCTCTTGTTCAAGACTGGGCCCGCGGAATATATTTATCGTGATTTCTGAGCACACGACTAGAACGCGGGCACCTTTATTATTCTCGGCCAGATCTTTGGCCAGCCGGAGCATGACGGCGCCGGCGTTACAACCTTGCTGGTACATCATTAAGCGTTTGACGGATGAGTTTAGGCCCAGTAGCTTCGTGAGTTGGAAATCTGCACCGGGCATATCAACGCCGCTGGTTGTACAGAACACTAAATGGGTTATTTCAGAAATGGGGCGACCCCATTCCTTTATAGCCTTCATGGCAGCTTCTTTGCCCTGCTTAGGAACCTCCGACACCAAAATGTCTTGCCTGGTGTTAAGGGAAGCGTCATTGTATGTGCACAAGTTTGGATTTTTCTTCAATAATGTGACATTCTAAAAAAAAGGCAAAAACTTGTGTAAAACCGTCTCACTATGAGACGGGTCAGTTGAGTCGGGTCAAGATGCAAGTGTAACACTTATATGAACAAATGTCATACTTATATGCTCAAATATAATACTAATCAGGAATAAAATTTTTGTTACCTATAAGGGTAAATGTAATACTTTTCGGGGCACCAGTAGACACGAATGTCGTCCGGAAAAGTAGCTAGCCTTGCGGACTAAGTTATGCCAACTTTTCGGAACTGTTCGAGTTGTAAGATCTCGAACTACCACTCGGTTGGAGGACTTACCATGCGGTCAAATGGGTTTGACCGAGTGGTTATAGTTACCATTTGGTCAAAGGGGTTTGACCGAATGGTTGTCATTGTTTCCTCCTCTCGTAACTTTCTGGGTACCTCTTGAACTACTCACGTATCGACCACTCTCTGGAGTGACTGTTTTGAAGGATTAATTCTTATGCTACGGAATTAATTTCATATTAATTCCAATTTAAAATTTCAGAATTAATCTCCAGGTTAATGGTTTTTAGTTTTGAACATTACAATGACTGAATTATTATCAGTTTAATGTCGTAATTAATTGTTATTAATCCTTTAACTCCTACACAAGTTGTGATTAAGCAGAACATTTTACACACTGAAATTATGTTCTTCCTTCTTCTGAATCTCCTGTGTTCATCCCGCGCTCTAGTTCGTTGGGTTATAAGTTTGAGTGCTCAAAACTTAGAATTGTAGTACGTTTTATCCTGAAAATTAAACCTAGACTACAAAGCTCCTAGCGCCTTTAAGATTGACTCGATTGACTCGATTTAAGATTTTAAGGTTGTAATATAGTTGTGTGAAATAAGAAAATATGAATTATCAAAA
>CM008341.1:15454285-15473480 GCA_002525835.2 Ipomoea batatas | reverse complement strand
CACTAGATAAATTTTGTCTTTGACCTAGCCGGCAAATGACTACAAGAAGATAAAACCAACCTAAATTATTCATAACGGATTGGCTCATCAAGCCAAAATGGCTAATATGTTGCTTTCGGTGAGAGTTAAACTTATAACTTTATAATTATCAATTTAATTGCCTGACCAACTTAGTTGAAGTTGCCTTTCCACAGGCAGATCAGAGTTCTGTATTAATGTGGGTAAATTAGGTTTCCACTATATTATCTATACTAGTCTTTTCTATGCACGATGCGCAAAAACATATGTCCAATATTTATATTTTTAAAAATAACTAATAAATTCTTACTAATTAAAATCTAAATGATTTTTTTATAATATTAATCCAATATATAATGTCTACAAATATTATTATTGTTAAAAAATATAAGAAAAGATATGGTGGATGCATGTGTATGGCAAAGTTAACGGAAAAGATAACGAAAGTTATAACGGTAAGGGTGTTATGTCCAAAAATTTGTATACTAGAACTCTAAAAACACAATATACAAAATGGTTAGCACTAAAAACATGGATATAAATTAGAAATATAACTCTGTTTGAGACTTATTATATGTTTTTAGATATGTTGGTATAGCTGAATTGGGGATGGGGTTCGAATCCACCAAGAATAAATGGAGATATTAGCTCACATGCACTAGACTCCGTGGCAGAGTTTTGGGCGGGGCAGGGCACTGCTCCCAATATTGTTTTTTAAGGGAGGAGAGAAACCGAGTCACTATCCAAAAGTGTGTATTAGTTAAATTCTGCATTTTGATCCGAGTCGACAACGAATACATGAGGTAAACTAGTCTAAGTTATTCATAACTGATTGGCTCAAGCTAAGAAGGGTAATAGATCACTTCAGTCTAAGTTATTCATAACTGATTCACGACAATGATTAGCACGTCAATAGTCCGACAGACTTGAATTGGTTGAAGTTGCCCCTCTAATATTATTTTAGTATTGGCAGATTGGAGTTGTGTATTAATGCACGTGGGTAAATTAGGTTGAAACGGAATTTTAAATGCTTTGTTAGAACTGCCCGACCAAAAAGTTTGGGGGATGTTGGCCTGTTTGGTAAATAATTAGCCTATCAGCTAATTTTGGCTTATTTGACCACTATTAGTTGGTAAATAATAAGCTTTTTGTAACTCCAAAATGCTAAAATTCAAAAGGCTACTCAAAGCAGCCTTTTCAATTAGCTTTTTGAGAAAAGAAATTATACCAAACAGCCATCAACTAACAGCTAATTTATCAAACAACTTTCTACAATCAGCCAATGTTATCAACAAATCATATCTTCTAACTCAAACAGCCAACTCAATCAGCTAACAGCCATTTACCAAACAGGACCGTTATCTGATTTGCCAGATAATATGAGAAAGGACTAAAAGCCAATGAAGGTCCTAATAAGCCACCAAAGTGACCAAACTGGAGTTATAAACCTTCCCAACCCACCAAGGCCTTTAGCTCCAATTCAAATAACTCTATTTCCCTCATCACCAACACCCCCAAAACCTCCCCCCTAATCCAAATTGCAAGCTCCAAAGCCCTTGATATTGCCTAATTTAGGAATCAACTAAGAGAACATAATAGATGTTTTAAATGGTTTGACCCTTAGCAATCAGGTCACAAATGCAGGGGCCCTACTTTTAATGTTATAAAAGATCAGAAGAGTATGAGACATCTAAGCTACTTGAACAAGAGGATGCGGGGCAGGAATCTTAAGGTGCCGAGATATCTCTTTGTGCTGTAATAGGGGAGAAGGCTTGAACGAATACTATCAAGTTGTTAGGGACTATACAAAGGCAACAAGTGGTTATTCTGATTTCTGGATCCCAAACTATTGTGCCAACTAAGGAAGGAACCTGAGAAGGCTAAACCAATGATTATGACAGTAGCCGCCAAGGGTGAAAACGTAGTGAGTGATTTAGTTTATCAAGGTCTCAGTTGGCAAATTCAACATGAGAGCTTTAAGAAGGATTTCCACCTATATAATGGGCAATTGGGTCAGAGCCCAAGTGGCAATACAATAAACCAACTTGGATTAGATTAACGGGTTTGAATTTTCTCAACTGAAAAAAGAGAGAGAGGGAGAGTCCTCTTAACATAGCTAACCTGAGGACTCTCCTAACATACAAGTTATTGTTACAAGACTAAGTAATAACCAAAAACTATATAATATAAAACAATTACAAATAATATAGTTCACAACTTGAACTCAAAGGGGTAGCTCAAGAGACAAATGAGCTTCTTTACGGTGAAGAACTCCGGGATAACTCGTGTTCAATTCTCAGAAGTGACAATTTTTCTTGGACTAGCTCATGTGCCTCTCGGAGCAAGCAGGGATTAGTCTGGTGGACCCAGGCCGTTAAACGGGTGGAGAAAGACTCGAAACACCTCGTGAGTGTTGAAGCATGTTTTACTGTTTTAAAATATATATATATATATATATTTTATAAATTACGAACGGGGAAGATTGACAACAGATTAGGATATGATTTGTTCTAGTAATAAGCATTACAACCATACAATATTTTCAAAACATCGTACTATAATCCCAAAAATCTTCATACACGCCTGCATTGGTTACAGGCACACTGCGAATGACAATAGTATGGGTCCAAAACCCAAAACAACACCCCATTATATTCTAGGCCCTCCCCCAGTGGTCATTTGTTGCTCTTTCTTGGATTTCTTTCTCATCTCATCTAATATGAATAATACAAATGCGCTTCTTAAATTCCCATACTCCGAAAGAACATCCCTTGACGCTCAAAACTTTTCCGGCCCAAGCCCTAATCTCTCCATCCTCCACGCGATCCAGAATAGCATTGCCACCAGGGTGGATAATATAATTAATCTAGATCAGAAGATTGAATTCCAATCCCAGATTCCAAACGCCTTTACCAAATTAAACAATCCTCTACGTTTTCGGCAAGGACAGAAGGGACCGCCTTGCTACAATGGAAAGTAAGCCCCATCTCACGTAAGTGCATTTTAAGGATGATTGTTTGTGCAGTGGAGACCAACTCCTCAAACAATGGAGTTTCGAATTACTGGGGATGAGATTCTAATTTCATAAAAATAAGAGAATTTCAATTCCGCAAAATTATAATTTCATCCAACCAAACAAAGAAATTTACTTGCCTTCAGAAATATGTGAGAATTAGGTAAGAAAAGAATTGTAATTCCTTCCAACCAAACGTCTTGGTCATAGTGAGAAATCGAGTTGAGCAAGGAATGGTTGGGTTCCTCTCCTAACTCTCGTGAGGCCAGGAATCTTCCAAAATTAAACATACTAATAAATGCGGGCATAAAATATTAGCAAAATTCAACACATAAACCCTAGTCAATCACATAAACCTTAGGTTTAATTTCTCCCCTTATGCAATATAATTAATAATCATATATTTACATCTAGGAAGACAATAACACCCTAATCCAAGCACCTAATAGGACTACTCAAACTTCTTCATAGGCGGCATGCATAAATAAATAGAGAAGACAAATTGAAACCTTTCAATGAGTTTTTATGGATCATGTCATCGGAAAGACTAAATCTTAAAGAATAAAAAATCAAAGTAAAACATTATTTATGTTGGAAATGAAAGTTGTGAATCCAAGTTGAGACTCTGAAGTCATAGGACCAAATTAAAAGTGGAAAAAACTCTTTTCAAATATAGAAGTGTTGACTAGTATATATGGAGATTTACGAAATTAAATGTCCAAGGTCACATATTCACATGCACCCTTGATTGCTCTACATCCCCTTATCAAGAACATAGCAGTTCGGAGTCCAAGGAACACTGTACTAGTAACAATAGAACATGGTAATGAGTAAGATTCCCATCCTCTAATATAATTACAATTAAACAGCATTACACGCACTTTTAATGTATAATTGTATGCATCTATAGATCCAGTCTAGATCCTCCCACGTTCGCTTCGAAAGGCAAGGGAGCTGGCCTAGAGGGAATCGAACCCGAGTTCTTCCATATTTCTTCCTACAAAGAGAGCTCACTTGCCACTTGAGCTACCCCATTAGTTATTCGTACTAATTGATGGGCACACTACGAATGATAATAGTATCGATGGTAAGCCCTGGTCCAAACCCGAAAACCACGCCCCATTCAAAACTTTTCCGGCCCAAGCGCTAATCTCTCCTCCACACAATCCAGAATAGCATTGCCACCAGGGTGGATAATCTAATCCAGATCAAAAGATTGAATTCCAATCCCAGATTCCAAACGGCTCCAACGCCTTTACCAAACAATCCTCTACGTTTTCGGCAAGGACAAAAGGGACCGCCTTGCTAGAATGGAAAGTAAGCCCCATCTCACGTAAGTGCATTTTAAAGTGCGAATCAGTACTGGGGATGATTGTTTAATTTGTATCCAATCATTGATGTTGTTTTATACGAGACTTTTTATTTTTATTTTTTGGTGATAGTACTAGTACAAAATATTCAAATCTTAAAAATTGATGTAATTATAGTACAAGCATTAATATGGTTTGATTCCATGTTGGACACATTATTCATGATCGTAATATTTGTAATGGTTGCATCTTAGACGATAGATTTTTTAATAGAGTTCTTTTTCCACTTTTAGTTCTATGTCTTTAGAGTCAGCCAACTTGAATTTACAACTTTCATATCTAACATAAATAGTGCTTCACTTTGATTTTTTTTTTTTAAAAAAAAATTCTAGATTTAGTCCTTCTGACGATATAACCAATGAAAACTCAATGAAATTACCACATCTTGGTTATTATTCTTGACATAAGTACCACTTCTCGGTCAATTTGAGAAGTGGTGTTTCCGAGGAGTTTTCGTCGATCATGTCGACGGGAGGACTAAATCTTTAAAAAAAAAAATCAAAATAGAGCACTATTTATGTCAGAAATAAAAGTTGTGAATCCAAGTTGAGACTCTAAAGTCATTGGACCAAAAGTGAAAAAAACTCTTTTCAGATATAGAATTGTTATTTTCAAAAAAAGATATAGAATTGTTGACTAAGTATATTATGGAGATTTACGAAATGTATGTCCGAGATCTCACCCTTGATTGCTCTAATTTTCCAAACACACTAACAAATACTCCGTAACACATATTCACATAGCATAAATCCAAAGTCTACGCATTATATAACAAAGTTGTAATCCAAAGTTCAAACACACAACTAAATACTAATTAATTACCAATATTAGTTGGCTTTTTTGCCCAACCGACTCTCCTATTGGCTTACTTGGAATGTTTTGTTGACAAGATGAAGAATCATCCATCTGTATAGTTAATATTTGAAGAACAAGTGTCAAATATTGTATAGTTAATTTTATATCTATTAGTAATGTTGGCCATACTTCCCTATCTACCCCGCTAGGCCGTTTCGTCTTTCTAATCTTACATGTTCCCAATCTCTCTACTTTCTTACTATTTGTACAATGCTTTGCTTCAGATAATAATGTGTTTTTTTTTTAGTTTCACCCCTTATTTTTTGTTATGAAGGATATTCAATCCAAAGAAATTCTCCTTCGGGACAATAGTTCTGGTGGGCTCTACACTTTGCCATTCTTAGTTCGTCTCCTTCTGCGTTTCTATCTGCACGTGCTTCGGCTTCCACTTCAAGGCAAACGTATTCTTCCGTATTCTTCAAGTAAAATATTCGTTATTCTTCTAGTTTATGTTCTGCGTGTCTACACTTATAATCTGTACAATTATTACTGTAACCGTTTTGTTTGGTTAGTGAGTCTACACTTATAATCTGTACAATTATTACTTGAGTTATTCAATATAATTCAATAGTTCTCATCGAGCTAACCCAAACAAAAAAAAAATAAATCATTTAACCCAAATTAATAACCTCAATAATTTTACAGGACTAGCCCAAAACCTAATACCTAATTGAGTGGCTCAATTAACATCCCTTAATAAATGTAAATATATAGCTTCGACTCTTCCAGTATGTGTCGGCAAGACGGCAACCTTACGTATAGTATCTATCTTATTTATCTACAATATAATGTCCAAAGGTACGGTGGACCTAAGTTCCCCAATATCTTACTGACTAGCTTCAACAAACAATAACCAAGAATATGGCTCCACATCCACACATTATATGGGGTGGGGACATAGAGGATGTCTAGTCGAGGATTTCAAGAAAAATGTGCAAGCTAAGACAAACACCATCATATCAAAAGACATTTTAAAAAACATGTCTCTAAATTCAAAATATATCTATCTTAAGAAACGAAAAGATTTCATAAAAATAGCCAAATAGGGTTGATTTGGTCCAAATATTGAAATCTAATACTCGTAAATAGTAATAAGAATAAAATATTTGGTAATAATTAATTAATAAGTTTAAGTTGGAGTTACTTTCTTTAATGGTAAATACAAATTTAAATTAAAATAAATAATTAGTTAATTAATTAAATTAAAAATAAATATATAAAAATATATATTTACTCTGTCCCATTTTATGTGTTTGATTTAATTCAATTAACGAGGTTTGACTGAATTGAAATTATTTTTAATTAAATTTTTTATAATGTTACGTATACGAAATTTATATATTTAGAAACCACTTTAAAAATACTATTAAGTACAAAAAATTAAATTTAAAAATAAGTATAAACTACAAAAGAAACTAAGCCAAAAAAAAAATCTGTTTAACTAATGAATACGTATACGCGCACACACACAAAAAATCCAATAGTAGGGTAACAAAGTAGGCAAACAGCCAAGGGATCTTGTGGTCCAGTGGCATCAAACCCTTCCCTTTATACGAGAGGTGGTGGATTCGAGCCTCAATGTAGTCAATACTGACTCTTGTGCTTCAATAGGTTGAGAAAGTAAAAAAAGTAGGCAAACAATCTTGTGCTAAAAAAAGTAGGCAAACAAATATGGTAATGATTATCAAAACTGATAATAGGATGCAAAAATCCTAAACCAAACACTATCTAAGTTTCACCATTCATGATTTCATGCACTTCAGTTTAATCATTATTACAAATACAAACAAGTCGGTCATCATAATTAAAAGATATTTTTTAAAACAGTGGTACTTCCGAAGAGTTTTCATTGATCATGTCATTGGAAGAATTAAATCTAATTTGGAAAAAAATTACAAACAAGTCGGTCATCATAATTAAAAGATATTTTTTAAAACAGTGGTACTTCCGAGGAGTTTTCATTGATCATGTCATTGGAAGAATTAAATCTAATACGGAAAAAAATCAAAGTAGAGCACTATTTCTGTCGGAAATGAAAGTTGTGAATCTAAGTTGAGACCTTAAAGTCATAGGACCAAAAGTGATTAAAAAAAAAAAACTATTTTCGAATATAGAATTATTGACTAGTATATATGGAGATTTACGAAATGTCCAAGATCACATGCACCCTTGATTGCTCTACAACCCCTTATCAAGAACATAGCATTTCGGAGTCGAAGGAACACTAGATAGTAACAATAGAACATGGTAATGACTACAATCACAATTAAACACTACTTTAAATGTTTAATTGTATGCATCAATTGATTAAGAAATTACTAATAATTTATAGGCACACTACGAATGATAATAGTATCAATGGTAAGCCCTGGTCCAAACCCTAAAACCACGCCAAATTCCAAGCCCTCCCCAGTATTCATCTGTTTATCTTTCTTGGATTTCTTTCTCACCTCATCCAATATGAACAACACACATGCGCTTGTTAAATTCCCATACTCCGAAAGAACATCCCTCGAAGCTCGAAGCTTTTCTGGTCCAAGCCCTAATGTCTCCTCCACACCATCCACAATTGCATTGCCGCCTGGGTGGAGAACCCAGAAGATCGAATTCCAATCCGAGATTCCATACGGCTCGAACGCCTTCACCAAACAATCCTCAACATTTTGGGTAATGAAAGTAGGGACAGCCTTGCTACAATGGAATGTAAGCCCCATCTCTCGCACGTGGAGTTTAAGGTGCGAATCAGTGTCGGGAATGATTGTTTGTGCGCATGAGACCAACTCAAACAATGGAGTTTCAAGACCGGGCCTCGGGTCTGTCCCAACAATGAGGGCGGCCGAGCCGTCGCCGAATAAGCATTGCGCCAAAAGATTATCTTCTTGTTGTAGACTTGGCCCGCGAAATACACTTAACATCACTTCCGAGCACACCACTAAAACGCGAGCGCCTTTATTGTTCTCGGCGACGTCTTTGGCTAGCCGAAGCATGGCGGCGCCGGCGTTACAGCCTTGCTGGTACTGTGAGTCATGTAACTTATTGTAATTTTATATTTAATATTTGTGTCGTTATTATTTTTTTTTTTTGAAAAGGAATATCGAAACTTTATTAAACCAAATGAGAAATACAACTGGGAATAGAAGAAAACCAAACATTAGGACCAGGTTGGGAACTAGCAGCCCTAGCAACAGCATGGGCAAGCTTGTTCACTGATCTAGGAATAAAACCAATAGACACTACTTCAAAGTGTCGTTGAAGTGCTTTGCAGTCATCAATCACACAGCCAGCGTAAGAGTGATCCAATGAAGACCCATTAATAAGGTTGCACACTGACTGACAATCTGACAAGACCCTGATTTTCAACCACGCTTTATCTTTGGCCCACGACAAGGCCTCCTTCACCGACATTGTGTTGTTATTAGTTGGTTATTAGTCAAAGGTTAATGCCTATAGTTTAGGACAGTCTATAGCCAACTCTCGTATAGGTTATCTTCTCTGTGTAATTCTGAAGTTGAGTAATTAATCAATATTCATTTGGTATCAGCCAAACTTGATCCTATTTTCCGCATTTTTTATCGCCCTTTTTCCGATGGCCTCACAACCACCTTCCGATGGAGCAATCACCCCTGCCGTCGCACATATGCCATCCCCGGCGATGAACGTCGAAATCGTCATATTGTCGAAACGGGCCTATCCTTACTTGCCCAAAGCTCAACACCCTTGAAATTTTGGGATTACGCCTTCGAGTCAGCCACATTCCTCATTAACTGCTTACCCTCCTCAGCCATAAACTTTCAAACCCCATATTCCAAAGTATTCAACACCCCACCACCATACTCGTTTTTCCGTGTCTTCGGATGTCGTTGTTATCCATATCTTAGACCCTACAACCGTCATAAGATAGAGTATAGGTCTGCACCCTGTGTTTTCCTAGGTTACCCGGTCAATTATAGGGGATACCGTTGCTTAGACCTATTAACTGGAAAAATCTATACCTGTCGTCATGTCCGTTTTTATGAAACTCTCTTTCCTTTTCAGGATTTTTTACAGGACTCTCAGTCTCCATCTCAGGATTTACCATGGGCAACTGCACCGATTTGTCCTAATGCACTTGCTCCGTCTATATCTCCGGCTACAACTTCTTCTGAGACTCCTTATATTCCCACTTCGTCATCACGGACTCACACTGACTCCCACATATCAGCTTCGGCTCCGAATGATCAAACAACAACCAGTCAAGAGCCTTCAATTACAAAAACCGTTGTGCGTAATACAATGCGCACACGTTCCAAAACTCGGGGAACCGGGAAACAGTTCTATGCCTTGACTGCAACTACTGATCCGACATGCTACACACAGGCTGTCAAACACCTGCATTGGAGGGATACTATGGATCAGGAATTCAATGCATTACTGCACAACAACACCTGGAAACTTGTGCCTGCGACTCCGCAAATGAATATAATTGGGTGTAAATGGGTCTATCGTACTAAGCGCAAAGCTGATGGTACCATTGAACGCTATAAAGCTAGGCTTGTTGCTAAAGGTTTTAATCAGGTTGCGGGAGAAGACTTCTTTGACACATTCAGCCCTGTAGTGAAACCGACGACTGTAAGGCTTCTGTTTTCCCTAGCTGTCACACACTCCTGGGTTCTTCGTCAGCTGGATGTTCATAACGCCTTTTTAAACGGCCATCTACCCGAAACAGTATATATGAAGCAACCTCCAGGATATGAGGACCCGCTACATCCGGGCCACGTATGTCATCTTCAGCGCTCGTTGTATGGGTTAAAATAGGCCCCTCGTGCCTGGTTCAAACGGCTTCATGATTACTTAATTACTGTTTGTTTTTCCTCATCCAAGACAGATGTCTCTCTATTTTACTTTGCTTCGGCAGAATCTCGGGTCTATCTACTTGTTTATGTAGATGATATCATAAGGATGGGTAATGATGCTACACTTGTTGAAACTATTCTGCATCGGCTCTCGGCTGTGTTCAAGATTCGTGATCTCGGGACTCCCGGTTTCTTCCTGGGTATTGAAACGCTTGTATCTGATAATGGTTTCCTGTTATCTCAGAAAAGGTATATGCAGGATATCCTGGCTCGGGCCGGCATGACTGATTGCAAACCATTAGCTACTCCTGCAGCTGTCACTCAGTCTGCTACGCCCTCTATTGAGCTCTTCGATAATCCTACTCAGTATCGCAGAATCGCGGGTGCTTTACAGTATCTGACTATTACACGCCCTGATTTGTCATATTCAGTCAATCGCCTATGTCAGTTTATGCACTCGCCCACAGCTGAGCATTGGGGGTTACTGAAGAGGGTATTACGTTACGTTAAAGGTACTCTTGACATGGGTCTTCGAATCTTGAAGTCAACTCACTCCACGTTACATGGGTATTCTGATTCCGACTGGGCCGGTTGTCCGATAGACCGAAAATCCACCAGCGGGTATGCCGTCTTTTATGGTTCGAACTTGATATATTGGGTTTCAAGGAAGCAGCGCACAGTTGCTAGGTCTTCCACAGAAGCTGAATACAAGGGGCTTGCTGATATGGCGGCAGAGGTCACGTGGGTTGTTTCTCTACTTCGGGAGTTGCGACTGCACAACGGTCAGCCTTCCACGTTATGGTGTGACAACTTAGGAGCAACCTATATGGCGGCGAACCCAGTTTTTCATGCTCGGACCAAACATGTCGAGGTTGATTATCATTTTGTTCGCGACAAAGTTGCCTCAGGTGACTTAACAGTTTCTTTTGTCTCCACTCAAGATCAAATTGCCGATATCTTCACCAAACCGCTTCCTGCTACGCGTTTTCAGACTCTACGATCCAAGCTCAATGTTAGTTCCTCCCAACCTTGTGCTTGAGGGGGCGTGTGAGTCATGTAACTTATTGTAATTTTATATTTAATATTTGTGTTGTTATTAGTTGGTTATTAGTCAAAGGTTAATGCCTATAGTTTAGGAGAGTCTATAGCCAACTCTCGTATAGGTTATCTTCTCTGTGTAATTCTGAAGTTGAGTAATTAATCAATATTCATTGGTACATCATTAAGCGTTTGACGGATGAGTTTAGGCCCAGTAGCTTTGTGAGTTGGAAATCTGCACCGGGCATGTCAACGCCGCTAGTTGTACAAAACACTAAATGGGTTATTTCAGAAATGGGGCGACCCCATTCCTTTATAGCCTTAATGGCAGCTTCTTTGCCCAGCTTTGGAACCTCCGACACCAAAATGTCTTGCCTGGTGTTAAGGGAAGCGTCGTTGTATGCGCACAAGTTGGGATTTTTCTTCAATAATTCCTCTGTTAAAATCATGTGACGTTTCCTAATCTTGCTCTTGTTGCCTGCAAACATTATAATATTAAAGAATGATTCAACAATATAATTAATGCTATATATTAAAGAAAGAAAAAAATGGAAATGAGCAATTAATTACATACAGATGCGTCTAAACTTTTCTTTATGTTCCAGCAAGTGTTGGCTATTTGTGATGCGGAAATAAAAGTCAGGATAGGTGGTTTGGTCAACCCAATTCGCCGGAGTTGCGGTTCCGATGGCCAAGATTTTGGCATCACCTTCAAACCTCTTTGGCCTATCAGTGAGGACAGTGACGGTTGTAGACATTTTTAATTTGTTTTGCGGAGTAGTAGTGATGATTTAATTTAAGGCTTCACTGTTTAGTGAGAGATGTGCTCTGCAACTGCATGGTAATGGCTGCCTGCCATTGGCCAACGTTTTATAGTGGAAAGATACAAATTATTTGGGCATGGAAGGGGGTCAAAAGAGTAATTCTACGTGGACTTCTAAATAACAATCATTATTGCATGGACCATGGTCCACGTAGCTGTGTGGACCATGGTCCATACAATAATTTGCCTCTAAATAATAGTACATTTCTTACTCTCGACATATCATGTTTTCATTGCTTAATTTAGTAAGAGGCTACTATGTTTATCTGATTTTTTTTTCCTTCAATTAAATTTAAACACAAATAAGAGTAAAAGTTGGAATGTGATTTTGAGAATCCATCAAGTATTTTTGGACTAAACTCATCACAAGCACTGTACCACAGACGCAGTGGCAGAGTTTTGGGCCGGGCAGGGCACTACTCCCAATATATGTCACTATCCAAAACTTATTTGGCTCATCAAACCAAAATGGCTAAAACTAGCAATTTGACTGGCCCTCTCAAGTCTCAATATAGTTGTGTGAAATCAGAAAATATGAATTACCAAAAAAAGAAAAGAAAATTGGACTGGAAATGGTGAGGAGTGGGGCACTACTCTATTTGGAGGGACCCTAGGGTCCCTTTTTTCCACCAAAAAAAAAAAAAAAGCAATTGAAAGCTGTATCACAGGGAGAGTGAGGTCCCCATCCTCACGTGAGAGTGCCAGGACCCTGCAAGGATTTTTTTTTTTTTTTGAAAGGGACCCTGCAAGGATTAATTTCATAATTAACCCTGTATGGAAGTTGGCCCAGAGAGAATCGTCACTTATGGGTTCTCCTGAAATTCTTTCTCAGAAAGAGAGTTCATTTGCCACTTGAGCTATTCCATTGGGTCCCGAAGCAAGGATTTAAGGCTTCACTGTTTAGTGAGAAATGTGTTTCGCATGATAATGGCTGCAGCTTGCCATTTGCCAACGTTTTGGGGGGTATTTAATAGTGGAGGATAGAATTATTTGGGCATGGAATGGCGCCAAATGTATGAAAACTCATCACTAGCACAGACGCAGTGGTAGAGTTTGGGGTCGGGCAGGGCACTGCTCCCAATATTTTATTTTATTTTAACTAAAGTTGAAACCGCATTCACTATCCAAAATTGTCCACTAGGTCAATTTCGCCAGTAAAAAATCACAAGGAGACAAAATAATCTAAATTCTCCATAACTGATTGGCTTATCAAGCCAAAATGGCTACTAGGTTACTTCCGATGAGAGTTAATCTTATAACTTTATGATTATCAATTTAATAGTCTGACCAACTTGGTTAAAGTTGTCTTCCCACCAGCATATCAGAGTTGTGTATTAATGTGTGGGTAAATTATGTTTCCACATACTAATCTTTTTTTATGCACTATGTGCAAAAACATATGCCTAATATTTATATTTTTAAAAACAACTAACCAATTCTTACTAATTTATACGTATATGAATTTTTTAATTATTTTAATCCAATATATAATGTCTACAAATAATATTACAATTAAAGAATATAAGAAAAGACATGGTGGATGTATATATATGGCAAAATTAATGGAAAAGATAACGAAAGTTATAATGGTTAAGGTGTTTTGTCCAAAAAAAATTGTATAGTGCAACTCTAAAAATACAATTGTCACAAACTCACAATATACAAAATGATTAGCACTAAAATATGAACATAAATTAGGAATATAAATTTGATTGAAACTTATTATGTTTTTAGATAGATTGGTACAACTGAATTAGAAGTTTGATACAAACTATCTAGGGATTTAAGGACGTAAAAAGTTTGAATACCCATCAATTATCACAACAATTATTATACTATGGACTGGGATCCACACAGCATGCTATACCATTGTCATACAAATTTATTTTTAGTGAACTAATTAAATGGTTACTTTTATTATATTACAAGTTCATTATTTGAATGTTCACTTTTAATATATTACATGTTTATTTTTAATATACTATCTACAAGTAAACCTACAATATATTCAAACTAAATATTCAATATATTAAAAATAAACATTTATCAAAATGAAATGTTTCTTTTCTCACATTTTGTAAGTGTGATTAGGGAAGAGAAAATGAGAGGAGAGGGAAAAATTAAAACAAATTAATTTTTAAAAAAAATAAAAAATTAAAGTTGTCAGGGGCGCCTGAGGCGCACAACAGAGGATGGTGGGGCAATGATTTAGTCAGAAAACACAGTGCTATGAACCTTGCTTTGCAGAAGAACTCCTCCCACTCTCTCTCTCCTGCTATGGTGGCAATAAATCTGACGTAAATCACTAAATATGCAGGGGTGGTGATGCTCTTAAAAGTGCTAAAACAATCAATGAAAATATCTTAATCTTTCGAAAAGAAAAAGCTAAGAAAAGAAAATATCTAAATTTGGTCAGTTTATATATTGAATTGTTTGTACACTACTATGACAAGTTGATCAACTATATGAATCTACATGAAAATATCCTGTTAACCATTGTACCAAGCTCATATATACTACCACACCCACATTATGACCCCTGAATATTAAGTAATCAAAGTATTCTACTTGCATCATAGGGTGTATAAAATGGGAGTACATGTTGAATATATAGTCTTTGATATTTTCAAAATTTTATAATGACTTGTTTTTTAATTATTTATTAGATTTTAAAAAATAGATTGCAAAGAACACCATGTTGGTTTACTGTACACATTGCTCAGAACCTCAAATATAGCAGCTTAGCTTCCTTTAACAAACATAGTGGACCTAGTTTTCTGGATTTGAGCGCCATATACAGTCAATATATATCAAGTCAAGGTCGACTTTACCATGCACCCTTGGCCAGGGATTGTACTGACTGTCCCCACCCTCACATGCAGTATACGGAGCAGTCATTTAAGTGCATTATATTCCTATTAATGGTTTATACATGGTTAATGTCAGAGATAATTATGGTATATTGGAGGAAAGAGAGAGGAAGAGAGAAGAGTGAGGATCATCCGTAAAAATAGAGTTTTTTCAGTTAAATGGGACCCACTAAAAACGCAATCACTCAGGGGCATCTTTTCACCGGAAAATTCAAGAAGATCATCACTTCGCTGGAAATAACCAACAAATGTTGTATTATGAATGAACCAAATGAAATTTTAGATTTGTGAGCTAAACATGTACTTACATTACATTTCATTTTTATATTTATTTAGGGAAAAGGTACAAACAAGCCATCGAACTATTTGGGAATTAGCAATTAAGCCATCGAACTCAAATAAGCTCCAAATAAGCCACTGAACTCATAAAAACAAAGCAATTAAGCCACTAAATAAAAAAAAAATAACAATTAACATTTTTTTATAGGTTATTTGCCTATTCCGACCACCGGCGACGATTTTTCCTGCGACCGTCGCCGCCGAAAGTTTTCGTCGGTCACTGGAAAAATCGTCACCGGTGACCGAAATAGACAAATGACCTGTAAAAATGTTAATTGTTAAATTATTTTTTTCCGGTTTAGTGGCTTAATGGCTTAGTTTTCCTGAGTTCAGTGGTTTAATTGCTTAGTTTTCCTGAGTTCAGTGGCTTATTTGGAGCTTATTGGAGTTCGATGGCTTAATTGCTAAGTTTTCCTAAGTTTGGTGGCTTATTTGGAGCTTATTCGAGTTCGATGGCTTAATTGATAATTCCCAAATAGTTCAATGGTTTATTTGTACCTTTTCCTATTTATTTATTTAAATGTGTATATTGTGAATCATTTGGAAAGAGTTATTTATTTTTTGGTATAAAATTTAAAAAATTATACCAACACTTGATTATTTGTATAATATTTAATTAATCTATATTAAATATTAATCTTGTTTTAATTGTCTTGATGAGACGAAATTAACAAAAAATAACAGGTGCAAAATATGAATATAATTTATTTTTTTAAAAGAAATAGTGTAGATGAACAATGTTGCGCCATATTTGGCTCAATACTGTTATCAGAAAAAATTTGTCATTTTACTATTATTACGAAGTATTATTACGAAATAATATTTTTATAAAAAAATAAATTTGATTCAAAGTGTTGTGATCTAAATATATTTTAAGTTTAATTAAAGATAAAATAGTAAATAAGAAAATTTGTCTATTTTTGAGAACTTAGGAATAGGTTAATACCAAGGGGGATTGTTCCTCGGAATGAGCTATTACCAGATCTAAAAAAAAAATGGTAATAGCTCATTCCCAGGAACATTGAATAAAAAGCATTACCAAACAAATGAATAGACATATTTCTGGGAATGGTATGTCATTCCAGCCTATTCCGCAAACCAAACATGCACTAAATGACAAACCCAAAGAAAAGACACGCAATCCTGGAGTCAGAACTACCTTGGAAGCTTGATCTACAAGCGTCAATATATGGTTGCTTTATGTCCAAATTTAATAGTTTCACTGTCCAAGAAGAAAAAAACAATAAAGTAAATAACTATGTCAAAACTCAAAAGTATTCCATTAATAAAAAGTAATAAACCAAAACAATCTGAAAAGTAGTTTCTCAAAACTACCAAACTCAAGAAGGTTCGCAATTTATTCATGTCTAAATATTCCATAGAATGTCCACAATTAAAAAATGATATTATGTAACTCTACAGTGATCATATTGTTAGCAGCTTCCCTTATCCTATTTTCCAAAGAATATAATGTCTTTATTTTTTTCAATATACTTGTAGAAATAAATGTGTTATGCACTTATGCATATATGCATATTCTCAAATTTTACGTTTCTAGCAAACAAAGATATGTTATTTGAAGAATGTATTTTCGCGGTGGATGGAAAGAAATAGGTGTTAAAACGGAAAGATTTCCGAGTATCATTCTCAAAGGATGACAAGGAGGGAATTCAAGCGGTAAGGGGATTAAGCACAAGAGTGTTTAGTGTTTGAAAGCTAACCCAAACATAGGTAAGAAAGGTGCATGAAACATAATGGAAATAAGGAACAAACAAAGGAAACAATTAATTGGAAATGAGGATTTGGACCTTGCAACTCATATAGGTATCCTTGATTTCCTACGATATTAGGCTAGCAACACTTAGATAATGAAAATGAGGCAAGATAACTATGCCAACGCCACTCTCGTGGTCATTGGCCTATCATCTAGTCCATAGTCCCATTCTCATGGCAACTAGGCTAGGTGAGGCAAATTATCGAACACATGGTGTGCTATTTGCCTTCCAATCCCCCTTTTCTCAAAGGTGGGAAGGAAAAGTGCTAGGCTAGGCTAAGGAGTATCCCTACTCTCATAAGTGAGACTCCTTCTCCAAACATCTCTCATATAGGTTGATCATTCCCACACAAGAGTCAAAGAAGATCACCATTCACACAATCAAACTCATAGTCAAAGCAATTGCAAAACCTAATTAATCAATTCAAAACTCAAGAATATCCATACAACATTGCTCAATCCAAACCCACAAAGATCTATCTAATCATACTAGGAATTGAAATAGCAAAAGGTAAAAGTAATAGCAAGAAATTAAAAGGAAGACTTAGCTAGGAATTGAAGGAAGAATTTGAACTTGAACTTGAAATTGAACTTGAATTTGAATCTTGAATGTTGATTACAATCTTGCAACAATGGAATGCTTCTCTAATTCGAATCTAAACCTAAGAATTGCAATGTGGAGTGATCTCTCTAGGCTAATCCTAGAGAGAGAAATATTCTAAGGTGTGGAATTGAAATGTGATGGATTGGGGGCTCCCCCAAAATCCAGAAGAAAAACTCTGTTTTTAACCCAAAAACACGCACAAAATAGGCTGCCCGCGACCAGAGGACGCGGGCCGGACGCGGCGTCGGCACTTGCGTCCAGCCGCGCGTGCAACTGGACGCGCGGCGGACGCGGGCGTCCGCCCCGCGTCCGAATTCTCGGCCGCAGAAGTTTGCGGCCCTCTGATGGACGTGGGGCGGACGCGCGCTTCCGCCCCGGCGTCCGTCAGAGAGCCCACAGTACTTTTCGAGCTCGGGACGCTGGACGCGGCTCGGACGCGCGTCCGGGCCCTGTTTCTTCGCCCGTTTCGACCTTCGTTCTTCGTTTGTTCCTTTCGATTTCATTCTTCCATGTTCCTTGGGTTTCCTCTCCAAACTAACGCCATTTTCCTTCTTTATGCCCCTCTTTTACCTACAAAACAATTAGCCAAGTGTGGATTGGGGTCCAATGACAAAATCAAGTATTCTAATGCAATTTACGACTAAAACATTCATAAAAGCTTTAACTTGTATACTAAACGATTCACGAACAACCTTGTAAAAGTGGTATATTTTGCACTTATCATTATTTTCATTATGATTCACAGAAAATATCTATGTAAAAAATTAGTAAGAAAATAAAAGTTGGGAATATAAAATGAGAGTAGTACAATATTTTTGGGGTTATCAGAGTTTTTTGCTTAAGGAATCCTATTCCTTCCGGAAACCGTGCAGCTTCTACTTCTGGGATAAGCAACTGGAACCACCTTAATATCTCCGAAATCACACGGCTTGTCCTCGTCAATCCTCCCGACAGCCACGGTGTGGCTACGCGGTAACGCGTTCCGCATTTCTCCACCTCCGGCAGCCGATGAACCACTCGTCAACGACTGCTGCCGGCGCCGTAGAAGTTCCGCCTCCACCTTCCCCCCGAGGCTTTTCGTGGAAGCGATCCTAATAAGCTCTCTCATGTCCTCTTCCACGCTTGACGCCGATGACGCCACGCTAAAGTTCCTAGGCAGGGAGAAAATCTGCGGCGCCGGACCGCCGACTACATCCACCGCGCCGGACCCGAATTTCCCGGAACAATCCGACAAGCTCCGGATGTAGAAATCTCTGGCTCTCATCAAAACTCTAATAGGCGCTTTAATGCGCCTACTGAATTTGCTCTCTGTCTTAGCCTTAGTGCTCATCATCATCTTCAATTCAACATTTGCATTATTGGCAAGTAGAATATGTGTGCATATTTATATCAATTAATGGTATATTATATATTATAATAAACAATTTTGATTTAGGTAATCATTTTCTGAGTGAAATTGACTTTGTCATCTTAACAGACAAAGACTATAAAGTGATAAATCAATTTAAAATTTTCATATTTAACTTGCTCGGTCCTATCTGGCACACAAATTAAGAATGTCTAAATAATTTATATGGAGAGCTAAATTTAAAACCTTATGAAGTTGTCTGATCAATTTGATTGGAGTTGTCTCAATTATAATTAATAATGAAGACGTAC
>CM008341.1:15403859-15420680 GCA_002525835.2 Ipomoea batatas | reverse complement strand
AAAAAAATTCGACATTCAATTACCCATGTATAAATTTCTCCTATATAATCTTGCATTGATATACTTTCAAATATTTATTTAAATATAAACATTGGACATTAACTCATTCGCGCAATGCGCGTATAAAACTAGTATATATATACCAAGTAGAAGGGGGGTGTGCTCCCGCAGGAGTGAAGTATACCTCAAGTAGAGGTTTAGGGTATGCCTCAAGTAGAGGTTTAGTCTGTTTCTGGTCCACTGGAATAATTATTATTCCAGTTTCCAGAGTTATCCCAATCATCTGTCTCATGATGATGATCATAAGTGGGATAGTTGAAGATTTGGAGGTTATCTCCAAGATGGTAAGTGGCATTTGTTTCATAAGGTTTGAGATATCCTCTAAAGTTGGATATGTGGTTTGAGGAAGTGATGAAGTGAGATAACTCTTTGAGTTTAAGTTCTAGTTCGTGTTTTTCAAAAAGTTGACCAACAGACTCTTTAATTAAATCAAGAGTAAAAGTTTCTTGAAAAGTTTGGAATTCTAGTTTCGAGAGTATATTGTCTGAAATCTCAGAAGGGAAAGTTCTTTCTAATCCTTCTTTGATTACGTTATGGTTTGGTATGGTAATATTGTAATCAAAGTATGTTTCTGAGTTTTGGCCTAAGTAGAAAGTATGGATTTCATCAGTTTCTTGATGTATTTTTTCAGTTAAAAAGTTTTTAGTGCTTTCAAAGTATTGTTGAATAAGTTCTTTATCCATGGTGATGAATAAGTTTTTTCAAAAAGTTTGAGTTTAAGAAAACCTTCTGGTTTAAGGATTCTTCTCTTCTCTTGCATAGCAGATTGCTGAACTAAGAGTTTTATTGCTTATCTAGATCTATTTAGTTTATGTTTGTTCTTACTTTTATTGCTTTATTATCGGGTTTGTTCCTTTTATCTTCACCTTTTCATCCCTAACCTACTAACCAAAGGATCCCATGACCCTCCGTCTACAACCTTAACAACATCTAAGTATTCAAATTCAGGCTCATATTTTCCCCACCTGGGTACTTTCTTTACCTGACATACAAACTTAGACTACACAGGTTGCTTCGGCTCAAGCAGGACTTACGTCTTTTAGATATGAACATCAAGCATAATAAGGCATAATAATAAGAACAAACACAAAGTAAAGAGATCTTAATAAGTAATATTACCTCTTAGTAGCAATCCGGTTTTGCAGAGAAAAGAAGAAAGTTTTTAGAAGTAGAGTGTTTTTTGGAAAGGGTTTTTCATTGCTCTGATAATTTTCTTGTGTGTTCTTTACAAATGTACAAGCTTCTCCTTATATAGAGGGGAGAAGAAGAACCTAGAACTAACTTTACAGCTGTTCTACCACTATTTACATTATTGATACACCGAAGATAAGGTCTAGCCTTATCTCATATCTTCGGTTGAAGTGACAAAAAGATAAGGAATCTTATCTCCTTACCTTATAGTCAAAAAGTCTGCAGGAAAAGTAGTGCAGCTAAAGTAAAGTTGAAAGGGACAGGCCCCCTTATCTTAGCCAAAAGTAAAGTAGTGCTGTCTCCTCAAGATATATTCATATCTTCTGATTCTGAAGACGACAAAGTTCTTGGCAGTATTCTTTTGGTTCTTGACTCGAACCTTTTCCTGTAAGAGTTGACAAGTCTTGGGTTAGAGTGAGTAACATCAAAGGGAAAGAAGTGTCTGGCTGCAATGCTTGGATCACAGTAAATTTTCCCTTGAGAGTCTTCTCTGAGTATGTTTTTGTTTGCAAATTTGGACTTGGTCCAGTTGAAGTTTTCTGCAAGGATCTTGGCCCTGGCTTGGTCAAGTTGTTTTTCCAGAGTTTCTTCAAGTTTCAAAGCTTTAGGTTGTTGGTGGCCTACCTCAAAGCCTTTGTACTCATCATCAATCCTTTGAAAGTTAACTTCGACCAGATGATAACAAGGTTTAGTTTCTTTGAAATCAGGGTAAAGAGAAGTGAAATCAAGTCTGAATTTTTTGGGAAATTCAGGAATGATTGTTTCAAAAGTTTCTGCCAAAGTTTCAGGGAGAATTCCAGAGAATTCATGAAGTGGTGAAACATTGACTGAACTAATCAACCCATGCTTTAAAAGTGATATAAAGCTAACTGGATAATCCTGAAATTTAAAAGCTTTAAACTCAGGAATAAGAAGTCTTGCCCTTCTGATGGCAAATTCTAGTTTGCATAAGCATTCAAAGTCATCAGATTGTTGATTTTCTGGGCAATCTGGAAAAAGTAGAGAACAAGTTTTGTAAGGGTTATAATTGAAATCCCAGGAAACTGAGATTCCAGGAGTAGAGATGTTTGAATTAGCCAGTTGGGCTAAACATTCTTGAAGTAAAGCAAAAGTTTTTATAGAGCATTCTCCAGAAGAAATTGGAGTCTTGGTGAGTGAAGATGCAGTAACAGATCTGAGTGAAATGGCTGGAGTCGGGATCTTTCCAAGTGAAGGAATCTCATTTTCCTTAAGTTTCGGGGAAGTTTTCATCACTTCCGAAAAAGTATTCTCAAGTTTCTTCTTGGGGGTTTGGGGTTCAAACCTTTGAAGTGTCTTTGAGCCAGAAGCTCTAGTTTCTAAGTTTCTCAAAAGTTCCTGATCAGAGAACTGATCCAAGTGTTTTAGATATTCTTTATACCTGAGTACCTGTTCAGAAATAACAAAATCATCTCCAAACTTTTGAGTTAGCATAGTAGTAGCCTCCTCAATACTGTAATATCCTTTATACAAAGGATTTCCAGATTTTGGATCTTTTTCAATTTCGTCAAGTTCAATGATCATCTCATCCCAAGTTAAGTATAATCCAGCATTTTTGCCAGTGTAAAGTGCATAACAAGTGAATGGCTTCTTGGTCTTGTATTTTCCAGAGACCAATAGTTGCATTAAGTAGTTTACACAAGTCACCTTCCTCCCAGAGGATTGGGCAGTAGTTGACAAACTCCATATATTGTCAACTAAACATTGTTCTTCTTCAGTAAGTTTCTCACGTAGTGGAGTTTTGAACTGATTCCTTTCGGGAATAACAGCAAGTTCATATTTGTCCAATTTAAAAGTCTTCTCCATAGTAAAGTCTAGAAAAGTTCTGCAAAACTTAAACCAACTATTAGAATAATTTATGGAGGATCATAAAGTTTGTAGTCTAAAATGTTTCTGGAAAGGATATCAGCAAGCCGATTATCTTTTCCTTTAGTATGTTCCCATTTAATATGGAATCCTCTAGTCAGCACAAATTCTCTGAATTTGAGCCTTCTGTTTGCAGTAAGTTTTCTTTCATTTTTAGTGTCTGCAAATTTTACTATGGACTCACAATCTGTCCTTATAGTAAAAAATTTTCTTGAAAGTATAAAAAGTGCAAATTTTTCAAGTACATAAATAATAGCAAGTAGTTCATAATCCATGGAAGTTAAGTATCCTTTCTCTTTAAATACACCAGAAGTGTATCTGCAGAGTTTTTCAGTAGATTTCGGAGAGTATTCAGTTGGTTTCTTAATAAGTATACCTCCCCATCCATCTTTACTTCCGTCAGTTTGGACTATTAAGTAGTCTGATTCTAATGGCAAAGCCATAGGTTCAAGTTGTTGAATTTTTTGTTTTATCTGTTGGACAATTTTAATATCCTGGTCATTAAAGTTTCTATAACCTTTAGTTTGGGACTTGTTGTAAAGTGGTGTAGTAAGTTTTGCAAGATCCTTGAAATAAGGTCGTGTATAGTTTACTAATCCTAAGAAGGATTGTAATTGTTTTAAGTTTTCTAGTTTATCAGGGAAATCAAGTATTTTCCTGGAAATATGTGGTTGAAGTTTAATAGTACCTTCTCCTATCTCAGCTCCTAAAAAAGAAATATGGTTTTTACAAAGTTCCATTTTCTTTTTAGAAACTATAAGTCCATATTTTTCAAAAATAGTGAAAATAGTATAAAGATGAGCTCTGTGCTCTTCTTTAGTTTTTGAAAAAACTAGTATATCATCAATATAGATGCAAGTAAAATCATAGCAGTCTTTAAAGAAGTCATCAATCATTCTTTGGAAGATTTGAGGAGCGTTTTTAAGTCCGAATGGCATAACTATCCATTCAAAAAGTCCTAATGGACATGAAAAGGCTGTCCATTCTATGCTTTCTGGATGCATTCTAACTTGCCAAAATCCAGATTTTAAGTCGAATTTTGAAAACCAGTTTCTATTTTGTATTTTGTTAATCAAAGTATCTTTGTCAGGGATGCAATACCCATCTTCATAAGTATTGTCATTAAGTCTTCTGTAGTCAAAAACCATTCTGGATTGACCACGTTTCTTTTCTGCTTCTTTCTGGACTATAAAAGCAGGAGTTCTATGTCTAGAAGCTGATCTTGTTATAATACCAAGTTTTAAAAGTTGGTCGATGTGCATTTTAAACTCATCTTGTTCCCAAGGTCCATATTTGAAGTTTTGGGATTTGATAGTTATGTCTGGGTTTATTATTTCAAGTTTACATTCAGTCTTGTTCTTTTCCCAGAATTTTACAGGATTTTCTCCTATAATTTCTATTTGTTCAAGTCTTTTAACCAAAGTTTCTAAGTCATTTTCCCTTAGTTCTTTTTTGAAATTACTAGTTTCTACTAAGTGTAAGTTTAATTCTATTCCCTCAAGATTCTCTAGATGTTCTGGAAAATCTTGCAAGTTTTCTGTATTTATACAGTTGCAATCTTTATTGTTACTGCATTTGCAGGAGTCTAAAACTTTAGTTTCAAAAGTTTTGGCAGGAAAGTTTGAAATAATAGGAATCTGAAAACAATTCCTACTAAGAGTTAAGTAGTCTTTGTTAATGGTTATTTGACCATTGTTATAAAGTATAAAATCTAATCCCATAATTACAGGAACATTATGGTTTTTAAGTGTTCTTACCCAAAGTTTGGGCCAGTAAAAAGATTCTGACCAAGTATTACAGTTTGTTTGAAACTTGGCCTGTATATTTTTTAGTTGAGTATCAATAGATACTTGAGTTCCATCAAATTGGGTTGATTTGACGGGAGTAACTTTAATGGTTTTTTGTTTGATTGTTTCTGGTAAAATTTCAGAATCAATTGTTGAAGAAGTAGCACCAGTATCAACAAGTATTGGAACAAGTATATCTATTCCATGTATTGAAAGTTTAGATGGAATTATAACCTGAGTGATTCTTGTAGTATTGCATACCAAAGGTATATTTGTGCTACAAGTTTTTTTAGTTTGAGTATTAATTATGTTTTGTTCTTCAGCAGTTATCTCAGTGATTTTGAGATCAGTTTCAGCTTCTTCAGTTACTACTTGTTTTCTTTTTTCTAAGAGTTCAAGTATTTTTTCAAGTTTTTCTTCAATTTTAACCATTTTGTTTTCCAAAGTAGTTACTTGTTTTTCCAAAATTTTTATCTTTTGGTTTTCCCATTGAGTATTGTTAAGTGTATTATTATTTTCTGGGATAGGTATATTGAAGTTTTTTGTAATACAATTATTACAGATTTGTTTAAGGCAAGTCTGGCATTTCCATCTTCTGTCGAAGGCTGGATACCATTTACAGATATGACAACAGATGTTGTCACTACCTGATCTATGTTTCCAGGAATGTTTACATTCCATAGTTCCAATTGTTTAGTCTATCTATAAGGATATTAAGTGAGTCTTGTTCTTCAGGAATTTCAACCTCTTTGGTTTCAAATCCTTCTAAAGAACATATACTCCAGATTTCTGAAGTATCAGAAATATCTGATGTGATTTCAAGTATGTCTTCATTAATAGTGTTTACTAAGTTTGCTTCTTCATTAAACAAGTTATTTCTGTTTGGGCAAACAGAAGATAAGTGTCCAGGTTTCTGGCAAGCATAACAAGTTATTGTTTTCTTGTAGTTTTTGTTTGGATTGTACTTAGTGACATGCTTATCTTTATTAAGATAAGGTTTTTTAGCAGTTGATTTTCTTATGTATTTTCTTTTAACATAGTTTCTTTTAGGTTTTGCAGGTTGTCTTCTAGGAGTTGGATCATCAGGATGTTTCCCATATTGTTGTGGAGTGTAGATGTTTTTACAAAAACCTACATTCTTTTGTTTCAAGTCTCTTTGGATTTGTATATAAGTGCATCTAGTTTTAAGTTCGCTGATAACATGTTGGATTCTGGTTCCCATGTTATCAAAAAGTTCTTCTTTAGGTATTAGATTCCAGGAATCATGGATTTCTTTTCCTAAAGGTCCAGGTAGTTTTGAAAAAAGTCTTTCTCCAAGGTCTTTGGAGAAGTAATTTCCAGAAGTACATGCGAGTGATAAAAAGTCTATTAAGAAATCTATAACCTTATGCCAATCATACAATTGGATTTGTTCTAGATCTCTCATGGCTTCAGCTTGTCTTATAGTTAAGCCAGTGTTTGCTTCTCTTCCTGTGAGAAGTGTGTGTATCTGGTAAGCAAAGTTGTGTATACTATTTCCTTGCATTGCTAATTCTGCAAGCTTATCAGGAAATCTTAGTTTAAAGGCTTCCCATGCTGCTCTAGCAGTTCCACCTAAGTAGTTTTCAGCTATTTTAATCATTTCCTCACCATCATTGACGTAAGGATGTTTTGATTCAAAGTCTCTTATTATAAGTGCAGTCCATTGTTCAATATAGTTGTCAAAAAGTTGTGGATGAACCCTAGTTATGTTAAGTATAGTTGGTTCATTACTGAGTATTTGTACTTCATGGGGCATTTGTTTTCCTAAAGTTCTTCTATTAGGATTATTTTGGTCATAAATAGTTACAGCTCTTCTGGGAGGATGTCCCAAGTTATAGCTCATTTGCTCAGGATTAGTTCTGGGATATGAAGTAGTCGGATGTGATGAAGCAGTTGCTTCATTTTGTCTAGAGTTTATTGTTTCAAGATCTGCAAAATTTTTTACAGACATTGGTTCAGTTTCTGATTTTGTTTCTTCAACAAATTCTTTTTTAAATTGTTCAATATCCATAAGATATTGGTGAAGTATTTCTTTTTTAGCTAAGTTTTGGTTAAGTTTTTCAATTATGTTTGTATCCACTTTATTTTCCAGTTCTTCATTAAGTAAGTTCATTAAGTGTTCACTGTGTTTAATTTTTTGTTGGATTAAATCCATTAGTTATCTTCTTCTAGATCCTTTTGATCAGAAGCTTCATAGTTTCCGAACCTTAAACATAAAGGTCCATTCTTTCCTTCTGAGTAAGATGTTATTTCAGTGGGTTTTAAAGTTTCTGGTTTAGTTACAAAAGTTTCAATCTTCCATTCTTCTCCAGCTAAAAGAGAAGATGAGACTGGTTTTGGTCCGAAGAATTTTATTCCTTTGGACTCAATAGTCTTGACAATACTGTCAATCTTAATTTTGTATCTAGGACAGACTTGCGTAGATAATTTCCCAATGAAAATTATGTCTACTGACAAGTTTGCTCCTTGAAAATTTCCAAATCCTTTGGTCTGGATTTGAAAAAGGAATCTGTGAATGTCTTTGAGTGCAATAGTATAATCAGGAAGTAAATAATGTACTCCTACATTATTATTCATGTCTATCTCAATAGCTCCAATCATTTGAGCTTGAGTTGAGTCTTGAATTCTAGTATCTAAAGCAGTTATGAGTACTTTTGCTCCGTACTCTTTTCTGATCAATCCTTTGATCACAACAGTTATCATCCCAAGATGAACATAATTCATCTTTTTTAGTTTAAGTTGCTTAATACTTTCTTCAGTCATTAAGCTAAAAGTTTCTGCTCTTCCATCTGGAATTTCGAGCATTTCAGATCTATGAGTTTTGATTAAACTAGAATCATTCTGCATGAATCCAGTTCTATACAAAGTAGAAGGTCTCAAAGTATTGATGAAGTCATTAGACATCACCTCAGTGTCTCTGTCAATATTGACAATTTGTTCTATGATTTGAGTATTTCTACTCGTATTTGGTCTAAAAAGTCTTCCTACCCATGAGGAACTAGTAGTTTGGTCTAAAGTTGTGGTTCTTGAAGAACTTGTACATGTATACATATATATATATATATATATATATATATATGTATATATGTATATATATATATATCTATTCAAAAATGTGGTCGCGCCTTCCCGTGCGGCCGTGCGATTTACATCACTCAATGTTAAGAAATGCACCACAATGAAAATGCATAAAAACACATCATAACTCCCCTGTTTCTAATTGTGCATTTCTTAACACTGTGTGGTGTATTTTTTCATACGTAGTGGTGTGTTTTTGGTGATGTGTACCTAATAGTGCATATTTGTGTGATGCATTTTGTAACATTGAGTGGTGTAAACCACACCGACCGCACGGGAAGGCACGGTCACACCTGATTATGACCTTTTATATATATATATAATATATTTTGTATAAGGGTATTTATGTCTTTTAAATATATTTCCCATTTGTATTCCTTAAATCAACCAAACATTGAGATAACATTCCTAAAGCCTATTCCTAAACAATAGAATACAATCCATATTATATTTCTTACCTATTCTATTCCCTATAGAGTATTATTCTATTCCTTTAAAATTCATTTCGTGAACCAAACAGGTTGTTTATGCTTTAGCATTGCTCACAGACTCACAGTGGGCTTATTGATCAGAGTGCACTTCAAGCTGCTGAAATAAAAGATGCAACTTTAGACCGAAGTAGAGGGTGAGGAAAGAATATAACTTTAATTTCTTTAAAGTAGAGGGTGAGGAAGAAGTTTGTGGAGGAGGAACTAAGTAAAAAAATTGAACAAAGTTGCCACTATGGTAAAACTCAACGAACCAAAAATAAGGCAAATTAAGACTTACACGTGAGACGATCATCTCACGGATTCATGTGTATGAGACGGATTAGTCAAGATGAAAATGTAATATTTATACTAAAAATGTAATACTAATCAAGAATAAAGTGTTTCTTACTTATAATGGAAAGTTTAATAATTTTAAAGAAAAAATGTAATATTTTTACTTTTTGATTTAAAAGTATTACATTTTTCGTATTACACTTTTCCTTATAAGCAATAAATACTTATTATTCTTAATTAATATTACATTTTTTTTTGAAAACTAATTAATTAATATTACATTGTTGAGTATAAGTATTACATTTTCGTCTTGGCCCGACCTGTCTCACGTAAGACAATCTCATCACAAGATAGACACTAAAAAATAAAGAGTGATTCTCTTGTGAGACTGTCACATGGATTCTTATTTGTGAGACAAGTTAGGTGAAAATGAAAATATAATATTAATCAAGAATAAGGTATTTGTTACTTATAAATACTTTTAAAGAAAATGTAATACTTTTAAATCATATCAAATCGTAAGAATATCATATTTTTCTTCAAAAGTATTACACTTATCCTTACAAGTAACGAACACTTTATTTCTAATAATTAATATTACATTTTTCAGTATAAGTATTACACTTTTCATCTTGACCTAATCCGTTTCACAAATCCTCACAACAGATAGAAGTTTTTGCCAAAAAATTTAAAAAAAAAATCATAGATTAGATAGTCAAAGTATATTACTCTTCAATGGCCTGACAATTGTTACCGCAACTTCAAAGGTGACACAATTATATTTACTCCACTCTGTGAATTGAATTTGGTAGTCTCCACTTTTTATATCTAGATGAATACATCACAACTTAAAAATTGAGTATAGTATATGTGTATTAAGTTACACGAGTAGAAAAAAAAAAAAAAAGGTCCAAGAATGTACGGATTGTTCATATTGCAATACAGTCCAAGATGGAATATAAAAGAAAGGGTCCAAGAATGTACGGATTGTGGTGAAATGAATGAGAGAGGTGAGTTGTTGAGCATAAAATATTATATATAAATATAAATGCTCAATCTAACTATTAACTTAGCCTTTTAATTAGTTGAGTATTTGACTGTACAAATTCTGGTGAAAATTAAATATATATTCTGAAATTTAATAAAGTAGTGGAGTTACATTTATTTGCTCCAATTGTATGACAAATTAATGTCCCTACCTCAGATCAATTATTTGTATATAAAAGCATCATATCTGATATCCCTTAGCTTCAGCACAGCTCACAGTGAACTTATTGATCTGATCTGAGTACAATATAATTATTGAAGCTGCTGAAAAAGATTCGATAAGATGCAACTTTTAATTTAGACCAAATTAAATTAAGTAGAGGGTGAGCAAAGAATATAATTAATTTTGTTTAAATTAAGAAAATTAAACAGGCAGGATTGTAGGTATTGATCTCATTTGATTGGCTTCGTTTAATTTTCAGCTCAGCTCTTACTCTAACCAAAGTAACGGTACGGTTTTCATATAGGATGTCATCATTCCCCTCTTATTTTTCTCTTAGGTGATGTTTGCTTCGTAATGGTCCTATTTGGTAAATAATCAATCTATCAGCCAATTTTGGCTTATTTGATCACTATTACTTATTTGGTTAATAAGCTTTTTATAACTTCAAAATACTAAAATTCAAAAGGCTACTCAAAGCAGCCTTTTCAATTAGCTTTTTGAGAAAAAGAAGTTATACCAAACAGCTATCAGCTAACAGCTAATCTATCAAACAACTTTCTACAATCAGCTAATGTTATCAACTAATCATACATTCTAACCCAATCAGCCAACAATCATTTACCAAACAGGGCTAAAACAAATTAAGAATGGAATGTCATTTCATGAATGAACTGTTATTTATTATGCTGTTTGTTTCCATTTTTACAGTAATGAATAAAATTCCCAAAACTCCCTTAGTATTAGTTGTTAGGAATAGTTATTATTATTTTTTTTTGAGAATAGGAACAATTATTTTTTTATTAATCTAAAAATACATATATTCTCAATCATCATTCAAGCCCCTATGAATAGTCTGTCAATTACACATATTACACATCATTGTTAAGGTACGATAATATGTTTTATTCTATGCTTCTTCTTTTTTTTTCTCAGTTTCATATGCATTTGCGTGTTTATATATAGTTTTTATTTTTCTTCTATTAGAATTGTGCACAGCAGTTGTAACAAGAAAGGGAAAAGGTATGTTGTGTATTAATGAGTACAGTGATAAACGGAAGTTTACAGATTGCTTACTAAAGAAGAACAAGTGCAGTATATATACAAGTAGGGAGGAAGAAACAGATGGACACATTGTGAATGTACACTATTAACCTTGCTATTTTCTTCCTAATAGCTTCATCCTCAACACCCCCCGGTAAGCTGGAGCATGCAAGTTTTGTATGTCCAGCTTAGAGTGAAAGTGAGGGATAGAGATAATATGCTTCTGCAGCTTGAACAATTGTTTTGATATTTGCTCCAACCTTCTTCTCATCATTCTGGAATCTCCTTAAGGATATCAACTTTTGCAGAAAGCTTCAAAAGAGTGCATCAAAATAGTGCATCCACCTCCAGCAACCATTGTCCAAATTCGACCTTTGGGATTCAAGACAGTAAACTTCAAAGAGTGAAACACTTCCAAAAAACAGAGGGAACTCAATATTGCCCCACTTCTGAATGTTTTTAAAAACTGCTGTGTCATGTAACTCTCCTCTCATGTGCAGGGGAAATGGTTCAACAATGAAGATTGTAATAGGTGCTTTGCAACCACCCATCTCAACCTCCACACCAAGACATGCTTTGACAAATTCAGCAACTTCTGCTAGATCCAACTTCAAAGCCACCAAGCCATTCTTTCCACACTTCCCAAACAACATGTCTGGTTTTACAACCAATTTTGTGGACGAAAGCCATGGTTCTTTGTTTGTTAACTCAACAAAATCTGTAGATTTTGCTACTTGAACAGAGCATATCTGGAGGTCAATGCCAGACAGATGTTTCAAATGTTCCTTCAGAAGCCTCTTAGAATCGTACTCTCTGATCTTCTTCCTTGCCATATCACCTACGTCCTGCCACCGATACCGAACTCCAACAGCTCCACAGCTGAGTGTGAGAGAGAGAAACACCAAATTTAATATTCTCAGAGCAGCCATGGCTGAAGAGAGAAAAAAATCTGTAAGATTTTCATTAAGTGGCACTCCAAGAGACATGCAATTCCGGATAGGCTTCTCTTCGACGATTCTGCACCCAGTTTGGTTCTCCAGGTGTCTCACTCCGAAGCTGTTATTCCCGATAACGTCGCCAGCTGTATTCACGTGGCAAAGCATGCGGGAGTTCATCACCTGCTGCGAAGGCAGACGAAGCGTCTCCATCTCCATCTCCATCTCCGATCGATTACCATTACTAGCTGAAGAACATATTTCGTTGAAATTCGCTACCTGCAACAATGACTGCTCCAAATCGCGAAGTAACGGAGGCGATAAACATCGAAGATCCAAGACAAAGCAAAGCATCATGGTTTTCGAATCCTGATACTCAATCTCGTTTCTTACTTTGGCCAAATTCGGCTCTGTTCTATGAATCGTTGCAGAACCTAGGGTAAACTCCCTCCCAATCGGTTCACAATTTGCAACACTCGTATCAAATTGAAACAAATGTATACTAACTTCTCCAGACGCCGTCATATTGACAAAAATAACGACGCACAAAGGATTAAGGAGCACTGCGCTCAGACTCTCACTGGAACTGCTCTAGGATTCGCGATCGAAGACCGCATTAATGAGCACTCTGCTCGATTTCCTCACAAATCTGCTCCATGAGCTTGATTTGGAGAGCACTGCGCTCACACTTGACTGATTCGATTTGAGCACTGCGCTCAAATTGCTAAAGGCTTCGCCGCATGCATCGGAAACCTTGTTGCCGACATCGACGAAGAAATCAAACTTGAAATCCGACAACTGAAAGTCAGAGTTCCTAGTCATTACCTTCATTACAGAAAATTTGAGCGCTGAATGTGAATAAGAGAACGACTTCAGTGGATCGACGTACTCCTGGTGGACCAAGGATCCTCTGCGGATCGGTTGCCGGAGACGAACTGCTCCAGTCAATGGACGTAAGTAGTGCGAGACGGAGCTCAACTTTGTTACTCCTTTGCGGAGTAACGATCCACTGTGAATCTGTTGCGTGAGATGAACGAGCGGCTCAGCGATCTCCAGGCTTCGATTCGCCGGTGCCGGAAGCTGCGGCGGCATTGCTTCCTCACCGGCGCTCTGATACCATATTAGAATTGTGCTTAGCAGTTGTAACAAGAAAGGGAAAAGGTATGTTGTGTATTGATGAGTGATAAACGGAAGTTTACAGATTGCTTACTAAAGAAGAACAAGTGCAGTATATATACAAGTAGGGAGGAAGAAACAGATGGACACATTGTGAATGTACACTATTAACCTTGCTATTTTCTTCCTAATAGCTTCATCCTCCAACATCTTCTTATCATAGTGTGGGTGGGAATGATTTTAATTAAATTTGAAGTTCTTATTATATAATAGAAGATTAAGCTAGCCTAGGTGTAATGACCAAATGTCCAGGCCACCCTGCATCGAATATGAGCTCATTGGTTTGTTAAACACCGCTAAAGCTTAGTATATTTTTCCACTTGATCTGCATTGGGAACCTTAGATATTGTTCTGCAGTGTGTACACGAAAGTTGTGTAAAAGTGGTGATGGAATGTAGTACGTTTGAGTGAGAAAGTATCCAAACACTGGATATCGTCTCAAAGAGTGGATCGGAAGGGGTTGGAAATAGTTCGTAGGTGGTTAAGTACAAGAGTATAGAGTGTTTGGAAGCTAGTTCGAGAACGAGTTGCAAGATACCAAGGAACAACTATGTGTAAAGTGTAAATGTAAAGCAATTAACTAAGACAATTAACAAGCAATAGTAAAACTATGGGCTTGGATTATGGCATTTAAGTGTATCATTGGTTAGAGCTCGTGTAATGTATTAACAAGGGAACTAAGGAGATGCTACTAGGTGCCAACGCCACTCTCGTGGTCATTGGACTCTCAATTAGCTTCAAGCCCCACTCTCATGGTGACTCAAGGCTATTGAAGCATTTTATAAATCATGAGGTGTTCACATCTCCTTCCAACTTTCTTTTTTTCTCAAATGTGATCATGAGTTGGATTAGTAAGAGGTGTGGCGGCTATGGTGTTGCTCTATTCTCATAGTGACAACACCTTATCCATATACCTCTTGCATAATTTTGCCAAAACCATACAAGTTTGATACAAACCATAAAAAACATAACAAGAGTCATTATCAAATCATTACACTAGCTCATATATAGCTCATCAATTCAATCACATACCATCGCCAATCACAACATATGACTTAATTCAATCTCTAATTGAATCTAGCTATTTATGTTCGGAATGTAAATGGCATGAAAGAACCAATTGAAACAAGAGACATTGCAATCACAATTAAAAGAAAGAAAATGCAAAGAAAGCAACAAGAAAGGCTTAGCTAATTTGACTAAAAACTAAGGAAATGAAATCTGAAAATTGCAAGATGAAATCAGGAATTGTTCTTTAGATCTTCTTCAAAGTTGGTTTGATTATACCAATTAAATGTTTGGAGAAATAACCACATAAGATTATTTATACCCATCAAATTGCGCAAAAAATTACAAATTAAAATAGATTCTAGGCCCGTGGTCACAGTGGGACTCACGGTGTGAGTTCCTGACTTTTCAGCAAGTTTGTAGATTCCAAGGCCACATTGACACTCCTAAGATAAGAAAATATCAATGATCATATAAAACAAATTAAATGAAATCAATAATAGTTCACAAAATATTTAAGACATTAAAGTTTTTTCCTTTTTTTTTTTCTTGCAACACACTCGATCCAAATATAAAAGAATTGAAAAGTGAAAAGAGGATGTGTTATTCACTTTGTCCCATAGAGATTTACTTTAATTTGCACCATAATTTATTAGGAGTGAATCAAGAAAGTGAATAAAATTTGAAGAAATAAAATGACACTATTGTTCTTGCTTGCAAGTTATTCTAATTATAAATTAAAAGAGGAAAAAAGTAAATGTGAGGGACAGCAAAGAAAGCTTTCGAAGGTTTAAGCCACTTGATCCAAGCATAGCAATCCTTGAGAAAATTAAAACATCCCATTCCATCCGCAGGATAAGACCTTCTGGCCTTAGCTTGTGAACCACACAGAAATTACTTATAATTTGAGAGACATTAAAGATAGCAGCAGCAAAGTAATTCCACACCGAACGGCGGGCACAATCACACGTACGAAAACACAAATAATATACATATTTACTATATATAATGTTGCGCCCATCCCCAAAATATTCTCCATACTAGCAATACCAGAAAGAGGGCAATGTTTACAAGTTACAAAAAAGCTATTATTTTTTTGTTTGTTGAATTCACCGAGGTTTACAAGAGGAAATTGCCGCTTATGGAAATTGAACCCGAGTTCTACCAAAATTCTTCTCCAGAAAGAGAGCTCACTTGCCACTTGAGCTACCTCATTGGATTATTATAATCTATTATATATTGCATGGAAATTGTGTTTATTCCTTTGATACAAATTAAATTAATGCAAACACGTATCAATAACTACTTAAGTATATCCTAAGTTGCATCATGGCCATGGTAACACCTGAATGCGATCAATTTTTGCATATTACGACAACATTGGGGGCATTCTACGTTCTTGGGGGTTTTGTCAAAATTAGATGGGTATTCAAGAGTACAACAAGGGTGATGTTGTGACGTAGAACCAAGCAAGCATATGGTGAAAATCTTTAAATGCTTTGTCAAAACCTTTGGCTATTGCACTTTCCTTCCACTTCTCATATTCATTTACAACTGTCAACATTTTTTCTCCCAAGTCAAATACAACGATCTCGTTCCCTTTGCATAGCATAGCCCATCCATCAACTCCTAAACCGTTACCTTCATATGCTAGCAATAATTTTAATCCTTTCACAATTTCATCACTCTCATCATCACCATGAGTCTCATCTAAGAATTTGATCCTTGACAAGAATAAGTTTTGAAGTCGTGACCAGAAAATCCTTATAAAGAATAAATTTTCAGCCTCATCTGGTTTATCAAACATCTTGAATTTATCATCAACCATCGATGCTACTTTCATGTTGCTACCAACAAAGACCATCTCCACCTCAAATCTCTGTAGCAGGTTAAAACAAATTTTTGACAATACGCTGGACACAAATGTTTTAACCCATTTTATGTTATTCCCACCAAAAAGAATAGAAAGATGGTTCTCATCAACCTGATAAATCAAAATAAGGTAGTGCCTTAAAATTTTTTTGTTTGTATAGTATAAGATTAAGGAAAAAAAAACAATATAACGTAATGCTATCTAACGAGTAACAACTAAATAGTTTGTTTTGGTTAAAGAATTTGGCAGTAATTGAATTTAGTTTAGTGTGAAGAGATGGAAAGACAAATATATATAATATTTAAAATGAGAATGACATGTAAATATATATGCATTATTCATATATAGTAGACGCAAGCATATATGCAATTGAGATATAGCGATAATGATTAATGAAGTTAGATGTACCTTGTTGGCCTTTGATTCAATCCAACCTACAACAAGCCGAGCGCACCAAGTTTGGGTCTTCCACATATCTTTTTCCATTTCACTTGTGAAAATGTTTGTGTAAATCTACTCAAAAAATAAGAATCCCAGTTGGTAAATTGAAGATATATATATAAGGGTAAAATCCTGTGTGATATTCCTGAGACATATCAAGTCAAGATGAAAATGTAATAGTTATACCGGAAAATGTAATACTAATCATCAATAAAATGTTTGTTACTCATATGGAGAAGTGTAATATTTTTGAAAAAAATGTAATAATTTAACATTTTTTCTTTAAAAATATTACATTTTTACTTATAAGTAACAAACGTTTGCCAACCAACATTACTTGTAAGGAAAACAT
>CM008341.1:15319998-15332510 GCA_002525835.2 Ipomoea batatas | reverse complement strand
GGGATTTGCATTGAAAAGTTCAAAAGCCGTCTTGAAAATCTGTAGTGGCATATTATTTTATTTAAATCTGTTTTGAAGAAATAAAAAAGTAACCTGAAAAAGGGGATCATTTTGGCCACATTAATAACATCAATCTCCACTCGTGTGGAGCAATATGGCAATTTGGTTATTTGTTAACAAAATGAGGGCAAATGGGAAAAAAAATAGGAAAAGATAAATGTTTAATAAAAAATTCAGCCATAAGATCTTAGATCAATGGATAGCATTGGTTTATTTTTTAGGGGTAATTTGCATGCACATTAATAACTTAAATCTTCACTTGTGTGGAGCAATATGGCAATTTGGTTATTTGTTTAAAAAATGAGGGCAAATGATAAAAAAAAAAAGATAAATGTTTAATGAAAATTTTCAGCCATAAGATGTTAGATCAATGGATAACATTTGTGTCATTTTTTAGGGGTAATTTGCAACTGGCAAATATAAGTATAGGTAGATAATGGGGTGGAGTGAGGGCGGGCAGCGACTGCCCCATCACCCCATTGTGAATTCGCCCCGGCATGCACATACATAATTTAAATATCATTTTGAACTAGAGTCCACAATACAAGGTGGATCATTCTGATCATTTTGCCATTCTAGCTCGTAATATTTATCTTTTAATATGCATTATTTGATTGGCTTTTAAAAAAATGATGACCACTAAGTAGATTCAATTCTATATTTGAAAACAAAGACAAATTTGATGAAGTGTATGTAACGTTCAATCCTTCTTCACACCATTTACATGAATAAAGAAAGAATAAACAAACATCAGAAACATGCACGCAATTTCGTGGTTTCCATGTATATAAATAAGGAACATACATGCATATGCAATGTTCATAACACCCAATTTTAATATTCATCTCCTCCCTTCTTCAATACATAATGAGTTTGATAGATGGTGCTGGTGGAAGTTTCCAAAGGGATCGCATAGATCCAATTCTCTCTGTCAACTTTACTATGTTTGATTCTCCGGATCATGCCATCTCTATGGAATTTTCCATCAGTGGCATAGCCTAATACCATATTTTAATTTTATAATGATAAGTATTTATTTGCAATATGGGGCTTGTCAAATCCATGGTGTTATGACAAGGCAAAAAAAAACTCAGGAAGCAAGCTGCTAATTGCACATTATGGTATTAATTTTTTTTTTTGGAAGTACAGGGGAGGGGTGACCCAAGTAGTCTTAAACACCTGCCTCACTGGCTCTTTTAATAAATGCTATCTTCACTTTCTCCAATGGCTCCATCACCCCTATAGGCGGATCAATAAACTCTATCCAATCACATTTTTTCCTCAGGGACATTATGGTATTAATTCATGATGCATATCTTTTGGTTATGATTATGTAACTTGGTTGCATATGACTACATTGGTTCTGTCATAGTACTCACATACTAATAGCTTAATTATTTGTTTGGGATCAGAATAGCCGTTAGCTAATTGTATTAGTGATTTTGATCAACGAATAATCTTGACGATTTTTATCAACAAATTGCCTTAACCATTTGTATAGAAATGTTTAATAAAATTAATTTAGTGTTAAGGTGAATAGGTAAATGACAAAAACCTATTAGGACATAAATAAATAAAAAGGCATATGGTAGTTGTGTATAAATTAATCATATTTATAATTCAAGTTTTATACATAGTGGTAAAGAAGAAGAGTTGGTTGTGACTCGTTTATATAGCGACATATAGAGGAAACTCAAGGCTCCTCAAGTTTGCTCTCTCATCACATGTGGGAACATTGGATCAAAAAGCAAATATGATACTCAAGCTCGTCCATATAGAAAGCTTTGAGGCTCCATAAACTTACTTTTCTAGGGGCTTGGTTAGTTGGTGGTGTCATGTCGAAACTAAATAGTTAAAAAATTTAAATATTATTTTGGGCCATTTTGGAAAAAAAAAATTATATTTTCTTCAAAAGTTAATTCAAAATGTTGTTATAAATTAAATTTTAGCATTTCACTCTCAAAATGTTGTCCGAAACATTTGATTACCAAACAATTATAAATTTATTTTTTTTTACAATTGGACCCCCAATTTTCGGAGGCTTGTGCAATCACCCTAGGCAGACATGCCCAAGGCTGAGGGGCAGCAGAGGTGCAATACTTGTGCATGATCCAATTAGTTCTAGAACCATTTGAAGGCTTTCCTTTGTAACACACCAGTGTTTTCTTCATTCCAACGAAGCGTTGCAACACACCAGAAACGACGTTTTTTTTTCTTTACCAATGGCTCTGATTAATGTGTTCCCACTGGCTATGGTTGTTCTTCACATCTCTTGTGCTAAAGAAGTACCCCTCTCCATCTGAACCACATGAATATAATAAATACTCAAATTGAATATACATTTTTGTTTATAGCATAAATGAATATCAGAAACCAACAAAGCGTGTGTGGCAAATCCCAAGGATCATATTTGTAAATATTGTCTACGGAGGTGCAATACTTGTGCATGAGGGGCAGCGGAGGTGCAATATTTGTGCATGATTCAATTAGTTCTGGAACCATTTGAAGGATTTCTTTTGTAATACACCAGAGTTTTCTTCATTCCAACGAGGCGTTTCAGTACGAGCAACGACGATTTTCTTGTCTTTACCGATGGTTATGCTGAATCGATTCCCACGGTCGTTCTTCACCTCTCTTGTGCTGAAGAAGTACTTCTCTCTATCTGAACCACATGAATATAATAAACACTCAAATTAAATATACATTTTTGTTTACCGGAGAAATGAATATCAGAAATCAACAAAGTGTGCTTGGCAAATCTCAAGGATCATATTAATTTGCATATATTGTCGATATCAACGATGACGAAAGCTAGCAAAGGGAAGTTGAGAACTTTTGGGTTTAGGTAATGTAGAACCAACTCTTCATTAGTGAGGTGGAAGCAAAATCTGGGTAGCAACAACCTCAGATTATCAATAAGGCATCATTTTTTCGATGTTGAAAAAGAAGACAGTAGATGAGATCTTCTTAAAAAGTCAAATGTTTATTTTTGTGATCCGCTATGGAATAAAATTTACCAAATAGTTGGATAACTTATTTCTTCTTTATGTCCCAATAAGAAATGGAGAAGCTAACATTTTTTAAAAAGTATAAACGAAATATGGAAAAAAAATTGTAAATATAAAAAAGTATAAGGATATATTTTTAAGAGTAACTACCCAAAATGGTACCTCGAGTATAGCAAAATTCACAAATTGGTCATTGACTATTGATTGAATCCAATAAAATTCTCAACTATTTAATTTTTACTTGATTTCGTCATACGTTAATTCCTTTGTCTAAAGCCCATCATCTTCAAGGTCATAAGAGTAATTTCACCAATTTTTACCTAATTTGGTCCTCCGTCAATTTCCCATGTTCTCGATCTCTACTTGCCTGTTTATTCTCATGAACAAAGCTAGTTATCTAAAAATCAAATTTTAACCAATTTTCCTCTACTCACATGTTTATTCTAATGAACAAAACTAGTTACCTAAGAATCAAATTTTAACTCATTTTCTTTCAAAGATGGATGACTCAACCCAAGAATTGAACCCCAGATCCGAGATGGAAATTCTCTGGGCAAGCTTTCCCAAAACTCTAATTCCTAAAACTAACTCGGGGCTAGCTTTCGATCACCCTTACCCTCCCATGAAGCTCATGTTCCATCTTAATCCCATGGCTTCAATGAAGGCCATCGATATTCTAGTGTCCTCCAGCAACTACCTTCGTCTTTTGGAAGTTCGTGAAGCTTCCACTGAACCTATTTCCACGCTCAACAATAACGAAACCAGTAAATATTGTGCCTTATTGACCTCATTCAATCGTAACAAGGTCTAACCACCGAGTATCAATCCTGTATCAATACTTCAAGCATTAATACCACTTGTACCATCTGGGATATCATGAAGGGGGTTGTGAAAACCCAATTGATGGTCCATAATAAAGGGCTTTACCAAGGGGGGGGGTGGGATTTAGGTTTTTTGCTTCAGTTTCAGTTGATGGCTCAGCTTGGATCTTCGATTTGAGAGACAAAGAACATCCACAATCATGTACAAGAACCCACAGTAGGATATCCCATTGCTCATATTGGCTTGGAACAAGCAAGATTTTAAGGTACATAGCGACAATATTTAAGTAACAAAATTGTAATCTTAGATATAAGGTCCCCTACAATATCGGTGGCTGAGTTGCAGAGGTTAATAGAGAACACGAGGAATTGACGGATGACCAAATTATGTAAAAATTAATGAAATTACTCTTATGACCTCATAAATGTCATGTTTTCTTATGTGTGATCGTCTTTAACCTTTAAATTATGTGCCAAGTGGCAAATTTAGTCCATCAGGAAGTATTGCATAAAAAAATATTATATTATTAATCAATCAATAAATAAATAAATAAGACATATGGTAGTGGTGTATAAACTCATCATATTTAATTCAAATTGTCTACATCAGTGAGAAAGAAAAAGAGTTAGTTATGACTCCTCTATATCGAGGCATATAGAGGAGTCAAGGCTCCTCAAATTTTGCTCTCTCATCCCATGTTGAAAAATTGGATTAGAAAGGAAATAGGAGACTCAAGCTCCCATCTATATGGAATAGCTTTGAGGCTCCTTAGACTTACTTTTCTAGAGGCTAGGTTAAGTCGTGTCGAAAATGAATAGATAAATATTATGTTGGGGCATTTTGGAAAAAATTAATATTTTCTCCAAAAGTGAATTCAAAATGCTATTATAAATTGTGTTTTAAATTTTAGCATTTCACTCTAAAAATGTTGTCCAAAACATTTCATTACCAAATTGTAGTTGTTATGCCATAGACCCAGGTCAATGTCCACAATTTTAGAACTCTATATTCACAATTTTAGAACTCTATATTCACAATTTTAGAATTCTATGTTCACAATTTTAAAATTGTATGTTAACAATTTTTGAACTATATATTCACAATTTCGTAACTCTATGTTCACAATTTCAAAACTCTATGTTCACGATTCCAAAACTCTATGTTCACAATTTCATAACTCTATATTCAATAATATAATACAATTTTTGAATCTATATAACAAAATTGTGAATATAGAGTTAAAAATTTGTGAATATTGAGTAATGTAATTTTGTGTATTAAGATTTAAAATTGTGAACATAGAGATCTAAAATTGTGAACATAAAATTCTAAAATTATGAACATAGAGTTTTTAAATTGTGAATATGGACCAGGGTCAATAGCATAATTTGCCACCAAGCTGCTATAAATTTTTTTTTACAATTAGGCCCTCAATTTTGGATGCCCAATTTAAAAACAAAATTTTTATCTTTTTTTTTTTACAATTGGGCCCCCAATTTTTAGAGGCCCTGTGCAATGGCCCAAGGCTGAGGGGCAGCGGAGGTGCAATACTTGTGCATGAGGGGCAATGGAGGTGCAATACTTGTGCATGATTCAATTTGTTCTGGAACCATTTGAAGGCTTTCCTTTGTAATACACCAGAGTTTTCTTCATTCCAAAGAGGCGTTGCAGCACACCAAAAACGGCGATTTTCTTGTCTTTACCGATGGTTATGCCGAACCGGTTCCCACAGTCGTACTTCACCTCTCTTGTGCTAAAGAAGTACTTCTCTCCATTTGAATCACATGAATATAATAAACACTTAAATTAAATATACATTTTTGTTTACAGTAGAAATGAATATCAGAAACCAACAAAGTGTGCTTGGAAAATATCAAGGATCATATTTGCAGATATTGTCAATATCAAGGATGACGAAAGCTAACAAATGGAAGTTGAGAACTTTGGGGTTTAGGTAATGTAGAACCAACTCTTCATTAGTGAGGTGGAAGCGAAATTTGGGTAGCAACAACCTCATATTATCAATAAGGTAGCATTTTTCCGGTGATGAAGAAGAAGACATCAGATGAGATCTACTTAAAAAGTCAATGTTTATTTTTGTGATCCACGATGGAATAAAATTTAAAAATAAATATTTATATGACAATCCAGGTAAGCAGAAACGTAACTTGTAAGTTACCTGCTAAAAAAGGGTAATTGCAACACTTTTTTGGGCTTGTGGATCTTTTTGGAGCTTATTTAAATTCGATCGTTTAATTGATGTTTTTCAAATAGTTGGATAGCTTATTTCTACTTTATGTCCCAATAAGAAATGGAGAAGCAACATTTAAAAAAAAAAAAAGTATAAACGAAATATGGAAAAAAGTTTGTAAATATAAAAAAGTATAAGGATATATTTTTAAGAGTAACTACGTAAAACGGTACATCTACTATACAAAAATTCACAAATTGGTCATCGACTATTGATTGAATCCAATAAAATTCCCAACTATTTAATTTTTACATGATTTGGTCATACGCCAATTCCTCTATCTAAAGCCCATCATCAAGGTCATAAGAGTAATTTCATCAATTTTTACCTAATTTGGTCCTCCATCAATTTCACATGTTCTCTCTACTCGCCTTTTTATTCTCATGAACAAAGCTAGTTATCTAAAAATCAAATTTTAACCAATTTTCTTTCCTCTATTCACCTGTTTATTCTAATGAACAAAACTAGTTACCTAAGAATCAAATTTTAACTCATTTTCATTCAAAGATGGATAATTCAACCCAGGAATCGAATCCCAGATCCGAGAATTCTATTACCTATGAGTCTCTTTACCCATTTTCAACATGATTATTGTGTCTTCCTTCGTTGTCGCCCACCATGGCCTCCGGCGATGCATTGTCATCTTCCGTAGGACCCGTGTGGGGCGGGCTAAGGTTGTATGAATCCTAGCCTGCGAGCCGGGATTATTTGAAAATTGAAACTCGGTTATATTTCTTTATTTTAATATACAAGTAATGTTCGTAAAAAGTGACAATAATATCAGGTGTTGCGATCATGTATGAGCGTTTGACCGGGTCGGTTTGAATATTTAGACTTTTTAGTGTTACTTTTTGATTTTTAGATTTGGATTATATAGATAATTTATATGGATGATAATGGGTAAAATAATATTGACTACCTGAATGGTAATAAGATGGGCATGACTAGTTGATAGTCGAGTTTGAAACGAGTTCAGGTACTTATAAAATTCTCATGCTCGATACTCAATTGTGTGCGTATACAAGCAAGTGCCTACATTAAATAGATTTTGGAGTGATTTCGACTACCATATGACTATATGAATAGTGTCAAACATGTTTAGAATGTATACGAGTAATATTCATTTATGTTTGAGTAGTTCTAATTTCTAAATGTACTAAAAAAAAAAATTTCTAAATATATTCTAATTCAAATTTGAAAATAATTAAATAAAAAGGTGAATTAATTTCATTTTTTGTCCTAGATTTATAGGTGGTTGTCATAAGTTTTCTTTTTTTATCAGAGCATCCCCTTTTGGACCTAATATTGTTGTGGCATGACCGTTATCAACAAAACAGTTTAAATATCATTAAATACAAGGACATTTTGATCTTCAATTATGGATGTTTTTGAAAAAGTAAACATAAAAAATATAGCGATTCAATCTACTTTGTATAATAAAGATTGAAATGTCTTTGTGTTTAACGACAGTTCAACGATTTTGTTGATTCACTAAAAATGGTCATGCTACAATAATACTAAGATCAAATAATGATGTTCTAATAAAAAAAAAAAAGACTAAAAGTGAATTGTCACCTATAAATCTAAGACCAAAAATGGAATTAACTCATAAAAAAGTGCATACTTATTGTCATTTGTAATAACATGGGTAAAGTAAAAACATAAAATAGTATATGTACTTATGGCAGTAAGTATATAAATCATATGATTAATTCCATTTTTGGTCCTAGATTTATATGTGACAATCCACTTTTAATCCTTTTTTATTAGAACATTCACTTTTGATCCTAGTATTATTGTAGCATGACCATTTTTTATCCTTTATCAACAAATCAGTTTAAATATCGTTAAATACAAAGACATTTCGGTATTCAATTATGAATATTTTCAAAAAAAAATAAACATAAACAATATAGCGGTTCAACATACTTTGTATTAAAAAAAAAAAGAAGATTGAAATGTCTTTATATTTAACGATATTTCAACAATTTTGTTGCTAGAGGACTAAAATTAGTTATGCCACGATAATACTATGACCAAATGAGGATGCTCTAATGAAAAAGGACTAAAAGTGGATTATCACATATAAATCTAGGACCACAAATGAAATTAACTCTAAATCATACGAGTAATGTGCTGAAATAAGTATATGTAAATTATGATATAGTAGGTAGAGAGCAGTAGATGTATACTTGTACGTAGTTGGGTAGATAATATGAGTAGACAGATATAATGAAGTTTGTATGCAATGATAATAGTGATTTAGATAATATGAGTAGACAGATATAATGAAGTTTGTATGCAATGATAATAGTGATTATAAATGAAGTTATGTATGATTTCACAGTAAAGGTTAATGAATTTGAAACTATAGAAATAAGAAGGTTTAAGAGTTTCAAATACAACAGTAGGGGCATCAATAGTTGATACAAATATGGGTGCTTCATTTCATGTTTTCAACTAAACCTTCTCTTACAAAAACTACTGCACATTAGCATAACCTCTTACAGATATACTGTGACGCCATAAAGATACAGAGGGAGCAACGAAGATATTAAAACCGAGTGCGATAAATAATATAGACAACGTAATGGCACAATTTATCCGCGCAAATTTTTGTTACTTGCCTTTCTTGCGCCCGCGCTTTCCAGCACAATCAGGACAGTACCATTTGCCCTTAGGCTGCTCTTTTAGGCCAACACAACCGTAGTGGAACCATTCTATCTTGCACTGTCGAGAGGCCAAAAACTTGTCATCAATAAAAGCTGCACGCAACCAATATTAGGAAAAAGATCCAAAGTCATAAAGTGCTGATAGCTTACATTTGGATTGTCACATGCAACCATTTCACCGTAGCTGACTTGGTTGCAGAAGCAATATGTTGGCTCATTTGGATCAACGGGTAGATCCAAATCCATACCGGTTGGGTTAGCTGCGGGTGTTGCTGCTGCAAGACGAGTCCTGCACATATGGACTGTTGTTTAGTATAATTTATCTACGCAGTTCACAATATTTTCACATATAAAAAATAAACCCAAATGACTGAGATAGTGAGATGTAAGCCTTGCAAAAGCAATGTTGTCATTTCTAACAACAAAACAATTGAATTAGTGAACTCAAAGAATGGAAAATCATGGAGGTTCTGTATGCACCCCGCCCCACTGGAATAAATGAAATTAAAGCATTTCAATAAACTCAGGACAAAAGCAAAAAAAGTAGAACACACTGGAAGCCATTTTCTCTTTTGTTTATTATTCCTACACAAGTAATTCTAACCAACAGAAGAAACACAGAACTCTACACAAGTGCATACGAGGGACTATACAAACAATAGATTGAATTCAAAGCAAAACAGAAACGAAAAAATGCCTATATGAACTGAAAAGGACTAACGCCATCTAGTTTCTATGTGCTTGTTTTGCACAACTTTTTTGGAAACTATTTACTCCAAAATATAGAAGACATTAAAAGTTGAATTGTCTTTAAAAAATCTCTTCTTCAAAAACCTCAAGTTGGGTCAAACAGCATTAAAAAAAGTAGCACATGTCATAGACCTTAACACAAAAGAAGTTTAAAATAGAAAAGGGAATGCAATACTTTTTACGGCCCCCTTTGCTACTATCACCAGATCTTCCAGATTTCACATTGTTGTCAACATTTGAAGGTGAACCTGCTGCTGCTGCATTTTCTCTCTCTGCAACTGTTAAATTAAAAGAATATTGGACAAAAGTTGAAATTGTTCTATGATACAGAAGGAATAAATCTCACCAACTCCAGAAAGCATCTGGAAATCACTTAAGCTAGGAGAAATTTACCTCTACGGAGCTCCTCATCAAACTTTTTCAAGTACTGATCAAGCTGTTGAATATGAGTATCTACCTGTTGTGTCAAATTTTTTTGTGAATTTAGAGGATATTGGATAATTTCTTTTTTTTTTTGGTAAAAAAAATGAAATTATTGTTAGCACTATGTTCTTTAACAATCTTGATTTTGATGTTAACAAATAATAAAGCCAACAATTGTGTTTTAAGTGTGAAGGAATTCCTAATCCACCTTCTTCCAGATCTGTAATAAGGAATGCAATGATGCAAATTCATGAAGAGCTTTAATAGGTTAAAGCTGTAAAGGTTGAATAATTTGGTTAAACATAAGTAAGCTCAATTAGCTCTCCTTGGGGGGGGGGGGGGGATTGAATCCATTTCCTCATATTCAATTTATAAACCATTTGAAAACACGTTTTGAGTAAATGATTTCAAAATTGGTTTGGAGTAAAGGCTTCAATTCCTCCAAAGCTATTCTGAAGCATTTTTTTGAACTTATGAATACACTTCATGGTAACACCTTCTACCATGATTATGCAAGTTTTCTCTATGGCCAGGATTACAGTAAGCACTCTTCAAGAAAAGTGCACTCATCCCACACTTGAGCTGTCCTCAATTCAGATATAACGCATAGGCATAGTCAACAAAAGCAGGTGCATCCGCCTAATCTGCTAGCTAAATTCCAGAGGAAGTGATGCCAGTAACACCTTCTACCATCAGTTGATTTCTAATCTGTTTTTCAACTTGAATAAAAGGACAAAGTTCACAGACATGGCACCATTCATGATAGTGCTTCCAAAAAGAGGCCATGGTTATACTCTGGCAGTTTATTCATATGGACATAGTTTCAACAGAAGAAGGTCCATCTGACCCAGAAGTGACAGTACATCCAGTATTTCAATATAGTTAACATGTTGCAAATCTCAAACACCCTATTTAATGCTCCAAACGATCAAATTGGCTCGATATCTGACTTCCCTCCTCTAGCACATATATAGCATTACTTTGAGCATTTATTTAAGTCTACAAAACTTGTACCTTAATCTTTAGTGATCAAACTTATGTCAAAAACTTTACCTGATCAAATTGCTCCTTAAACCTAAATCTTTATCCATTATCCTAAGTTTCTATATTGAATCATTTAGCTTACCTTTGATTAACAATCTTGCAATCTATTAAGCTGAAATCAGTACACTTATTCATCAGATAAACTAAAACTGTAACTTATATCCTTGCATTCAAGGGTGTCTGTACAAAAGGGATTGGGCAATTCCTTATTGTATTTGGGAAAATAAAAAATGTGATAGCCATTGTAAGCTTGATCAACGAGGGTTGTTAAGTAATACAAGGTTCTTTAATTCCTTGCCTATTATCACTTTGGACTGCATATTTACTTTTGTAAGCAACTTGCTATCATATTGCCACTAACTAGTATTGTCAAAGGGGGCCGACCCGCCCCACCGTGGGCCTAATTTTTGGTGGGCTTTTGCAGGCCAGCCTGCGGGCTAGAGTTCAAATGACCCTAGCCCGCCCCGCGGGCTTTTTGTAGAAACCCAAAAATAAAATTAAGAAAAATAAACGCCAACAGAGAATTTATTCTTCTTTGCATATTATTATGCAGATACATATATTATGCGTAAATATATATATATATATATATATATATATATATATAATTATATATATATATGTGCACAAGAAACAAGGTCACATCTTACATATAATCATATATGAGTAATATCACACATACTCCCATTATCTACTATTTTTTACTCCCAGCTTACGTGTCATATTTTGATTCATCTAGAAAAATTGGTGGGTCACAATTTTTATTATTTTATTTCTCTTCTATAAATCAAATCATGACACATGGCGAGAGTTTTACTCCATGGGAGTACATGTATCATTTTCGATCATATATACATGCAAACACAGTAAAGAGCATCATATATTATGTACATGGTTGCAATAGGTGCTAGGCGCTAGTCGGGCGGTAGACTAGCACCTAAGCGGTCTAGGCGGCGCCTAGGCGGTTCTAGGCGGCGACCTATAAAAACAAAAAAATTAATTCATGTGTGTGGGTGTATGTCATATATTATATTATATATATTATATATATCTATTACTTCTCTTACTTATATAAATAAATAAATTTAAATATATATAAATATAATAATAAAATTAACAAGGCCGACTCGCTCGAGTTAACTCAGCTAACTCTGCCGAGTTTGGCGAGTTAACTCGGCCAAATTCGGCCCAGTCGGCCGAGTTAGGCGCTAGGCGGCTGGCCACGCGGACGCCTAGGGAGCAATTCGCCTCGGTCTAGGAGCGCCTAGCGCCTAGGCGGGGATTTTTGCAACAGTGATTATGTACATATTCAGTTGTGATAATGGAGACTAAAGAGAAAAGAATAATAATAATAATAAATTAATAAACAAGTCCTAGCCCCGGGTTGGCCTGCGACCCACGCAGACTGCAGGCCTCCACAGGCCAGGCCCGTTAGGCCCGCATTTTTGCGGTCCATGTCTTTTATGACCCTAACGGGCCAGC
>CM008341.1:15278022-15303952 GCA_002525835.2 Ipomoea batatas | reverse complement strand
CTTGATAGATAGTAGAAGCTAAACTTTAATTTATTTGAGGCCAATTATTTCAAGGACATGTATATATATGTGGTCATTTAATGTTCCACTAGAATGTGCAATTTTGGAATGTAGTCTATTTCCCTTTTCATGAATCCTTGATTGCCTCTTGAGAAATGATGTAAATTGACTTTACTTTGCTATGGTCTATGGTCTTTCATTGAGAACCTCACCAGCTTGTACTGAATTACTATGGCTGAAATGAGAGGATCCTATGTAACCAAAACATCACTTTGTGAACACAAAATTTGAAGTCTTTTTGTGTATTCATAGCTCGATCACTAGAAATGTGTCGTTACAAACTAAAATTTTATATTTAGTTTATAATATTCTCACCTCTATGCGACTATATTGATTCAGCTCGAATCGCTTTTGTAGAGTTTGACCCTTACTTTGGATGAATCTCTGACTTTACATTTGTATTAACCGTTCAGTTACCAACTACTTTAAGTTGCTGAGTTGTTATAAACTGAATTTTGATTACGATTTGTAAATTCAATCTCTAGGAAAGTTTAAATTTCCAAATATCGCATACCTCATCAGCCTTTAATTAAGTCCCTGACGAAAACCATCATTATTGTAACCAAGATGCTAATTAGGTGGTAATAATCTCATTGACAACATATACAACCACGAACCATCATTGAGAAAAAACTATGTTAGCTAGCCGCACTGTTCTTCCATTCCATATTTCCATATGCAACCATCATAGCAATTACAAAAGTAAATCATGAATAAGAAAAGTATTATATATATAATGATATAAGCACAATTAATATAATGTTTCCATCGACAATTACAAAACAGAAGAAAGCGAAAAAAAAAGGGGGGAGACAAATGAGACTTTTTCTATGTTTTCCTTCTTTTTGTGACATTGACAACACTATAACTTGTGTGACTCGAAAAAGTAAAAATGTAAACCTGCCAGAAGATTAAAAAGCAATGGTGGTGGTGGTTAGGGCAATGGATGGGATATGATGATGAGATGAAGCCGCAATGGAAGCAATGGCCAACGCTTCTGTGCCTTCTTGGCCGAGGTTGAACAACCTTTGACTTTGAGAGACAATAATAAAGAAACAAATGTACATTTGCTAGGATGGGAGGACTTTGGAGAGTAACGTACTCACAAACAATGATTCTATGTAGTTTTTATAGGGAAAAATTGAAATGTAGTTTTAAGCTAGCTTAGCATGTGCGGGCCTTGCGGCAAGCCAGGGGACCGGCATTTGACGTCATCATGCCAACCATAGAAGACGACTTGGCACCCAAGCTCGAAGCTCTGGCATAGCTGGCCGAGGCACCGGCGCCGGAGGGGGTGAAGTATGCACCGTTAAGCATTAAGTCTCCCTCTGATCTCCAGTTCCACCCCTTCCATTGATTCTGGGCAGTGTCAACTCTCTTTGTCACCTGTTTCAAATCCACCCAAATATAAGCTCATAGTTGAATTCCACTTTATATATTAAGTGCTCAGGTGGCTCTGATAGCAAATTGAAGCATGTGTTCTGTCTGAACTAAAAGACTAAGCTGATAGTTGAACTGTATATTTATGTTTATATATTATACCTCCTTGGCAAAAGGATTGGATGGAGCAAGGTAACGGTTTCCTTGGCTGTTGATGGTAGGGTTAGCACTTCCACCAATGGCATACATTTCCCAGTGAGTGTAGTCATTGTTCACCACATGAAAGTAACCATGTCTGCACCTGCAATTTTCCCACAATAACATTCATTTTGTTTAAGCTAATGGGACAAAAGCCAAGGCCAAAACAGAGGGTTGAAACTTGAAACTATGAATTTACCTTGGCATTCTCTGTATGAGCCCATTCCCAAAGTGGTTATAGGCAATTGTCACCTGCATTTGCTTGTCTCTTGTGTAAGAGTCACTGTGACCCAACAGCATCACCTGTTTTAATTCCCCATTAGTTCAATTCAATTAGTAAGTTAAGCATAAACCTATAAGGACTAATGGAATTTCAATTCAAGAATGAACCAAATTGAACCTCATTGTGGTGAGCAAAATGATTGTTGGAGATAGTAATGGCAGTGGAGCCCATGACAGCATCCACGAGGCCATCGGCGCAGTGAGAGAGCGAGTTGTGATCGATCCAAATATGGCTCGAGCCGAAGATGGAAACGCCATCGCCATCCGCCATAGTCCTCCAACCGAAATGGGACGGGGAGCTCCGGACCATGGCGTTTCCAGTGGGCTTGCAGTCATGGATGTGAAGGCCATGGATGATGATATTGGTCACAAACTGGATTGTAATGCAGGCCCCATTAGCAATATGCACATTGGTTCCCCGTGCATCAATAGTCTTGAAGCTGTTCATAATCAGCTCCTGCTTCAGCGTTATAACCATATCCCGCTTGAACACAATCCAGAGCGGCCTGTCCTGGATAACGGCGTGCCGGAGAGTGCCCGGCCGGGGGTTCACGGGGTCATCATCGCCGGGATCAGTCACAACATAGAACCGCCCATATCTGCCCCCGATTGCATTGCGCCCAAACCCAATCCCGCAATCTGCGAGGCGCTTACGGTTCTTGTGCCAGTTGGGATCACATCTCCAGCAATCATCAATGGGGTTTCCAGTCCCACAGGAGAAAAATCCCAGTTTTCGCCTCTCTGTGCTGTTCTTGATGGTTCTGTTAAGTTATTGCCATTAGTACAGAACTGAACAGAACACATCATTTTCACTTTAACAGGAGAAATCTTGAATTGCATATATAACAAATTAAACCTCTTTTTGTTCAATCATTATCTAACAATAGCGTAATTCACTTTTTTCTTGAAACAGAAATGTGGGTGACAAAATCAAATATTCATATGGTAGTTACATTACAAGCAGCAACTATGTGTCTGTCGGTGGATGCAGTTAGCTTAGGTACACTTACCCGGGTGTTTGGTTGGGAGAAAAGAATTAGGGAGAAAAAAATTGTAATTTTCAAGACAGAATTACTGGGAATTAAAAGGGAATAAATGCAAAAGACCTTGTGGTCTAATTGCACTCTACATGGGAGGGGTGGGTTTGAGCAGCCTCAGTGGAGACGACATTGGCTCTTAGTGCTTCATTTGGTTGGAAGAGTAGCTAACAGATACTACATTGTAACAGAGTCAATAGTACTCAAAAAAATATATAAATATAACACAGAGTAATAATAATCGAGGGTAATTTTGTCATTTTCTTTTTTTTTTTTGCTCACATTTGATAGCGCTATAACTAATTCGAGCAGATAAAATTCGAAAAACACAAGATGCTATAAGAAAATAAACCAATCATTAATCTTTTCACATGTAAAAAAAAAAAAGGCATTTGTCTTAAATAGCACACATGTGACATGTGTAGTGGTTTCACCTGAAAAAATTGGTTTATTAAATAGGGTGATGATGCTATATAAAATCAACTTGGCGATATTATTATCAGAAAGTTGTTTTGTATATATACAATATAGTATAGTATGTAATATGTTATAGCGTATTCGCATGGAATTTTCTTGTAAGCAGATAGATATGTCACAGTTTCATGTGCGAATTGCTATTGAAGACAAAGACGACAGCCAGCATATAAGTCCCTAATAATTTTGCAGATTTGTGACTGCAAAAGCCAGCTTGGATAGTTCAAGCAGAATATACACCAATAAATGAAAGCTTATAATTTTGGACATTGGTCCCAATTTTTTATGCTCTGTTTAGCTATCAATAATATTCTATTTGTGTTCTCAAAAAAAAAAAATAATAATAATATTCTATTTGTCAATGGCCTTGTGATCTAATGACACTAAATAGTTCTCCCAAATGTAAGGTCATGAATTCAAACCCCAGTTAAGACAATATTGACTTTTCGTATTTTAGTAGGTTAAGAAAGTAGTTATTGACAAATACTACAATCTAACTGTGTCAATAGTACTAAAAAAAAATAGTTATAAGAATTGTTAAACAAGTAAGCATCAATCAATTTACCAAATCTAAATAAATATGAAGGGATGTAATATCTGAAACAAGTTGTGTCATTTCATACACACAAAAAATTATTTTTTGGACCACTTTAGTAGTAATAAAATCTAAATTTGACATGATGAAAAAAAGTTATTCACTCGAAAATAAAAATTAGAAAAAATCATGATATAATATTATTGGCTTAAAATTAACGAGTGCTACAGAATTTAATTGCACACAGACACATTTGACAGCAAAGCGCACGTGCACTGGCAGAGAAAGAATTGGACACAAATAGAAGGCCAGGGAAAAAATAACAATTCCCCAAAAGAATATTATTATTATTATTATTATTATATTACTCCGTATTAAGCAACAAGAAAAACATCCTTAATTATCCATATTAAGGACTTTATACTCTGATGATATGTAGTGACTCTCTTTATATGAAAGGTCATGAGATCAAACTATAAAGGAAAAGAATACCTACCACAGTACTATACTCAACTAATTCATGTTCATATTGGGTCGGATCAATTAAAGGTAAAATTTCCTTTTCTTTTGTTATTTCATGAGAATGATAATGAATGGGTGTAAAAGAATATTAGACATGCACTTACTCTGTAACCATGAAGGCGACCTCTTCAGGATCATCCACTGCATGCTTACTAAGAGTTTCTTCCATGTGTGCCAACCTGAACCATGGACAAAGAACGAAACATCACATTAATTTCTACGAAAATATACATTGATTGAACAGACGAAGATGTTGGGTGCACTGGTCATTGAATGAAGGCAGAGGAAGGGCATTTTGGGAAGAATAGGGCGACCGACATTATTAATCCACAGCCAGAAAAAGTGGGAAGACACGAAAAGTACAGTGCGAAGAGGAAAACACACAGTGCTCAAGGTGGATGCATTTTCGGTTTTCCACTCGGCTGCGCGTGAACTGTACGCACAGAAAGTGGCGGTATGGTGGAATGGGAGGGGTATTGTTGGAAGTATACAAGTGGAGGAGACAGAGCGGTTATAACTTGGTGTTGCAGAACAAAGGGATCCAATGGGAGGTTACGGGAATAAGCGGTTGAGATTGAAGGATCTCAACGGCTGAGTATGATCCTTCCCGGAGGCTTTTACCGAAGGATCCAACGGTCTGAGTTTAATGATCCCCCTTTGGAACCAAAATCCGACCGCTGAGATTCATCACAGATTAAACCGATAAAAATAAAATAAAATAATAATAATTTAGTAACCTTGCCGCCATTGTTAAGTTTTGCAAGCTCTGCGGTTCTTCTTTCTGCAAATTCCTGCAAATCAAATCAATGCAGCAGACCTTATCAGAACTCAGAAGAAATCAAACTTCATATTTCTAATTTCTCTCTCCAGAACTTTCGTTTTCTGCCTAAACAACTTCTGTAACGAGCAGAGCCTTAATGGAGCAAAATTCTAAGAATTTTCATTTTTATTTTTAAATAAAAAGGCAATGCAGAATCTGCGAAAGCTAAACACGAACATTTAGTTTACGTTTTTTAGAAAAGGATGTGATTATTATAAACCTATAGATTATTTTGTTTCTTCAAACTCAAAATTTTGCAGGAAACCGTACCTCATCTCGGAGTCTTTAGTGTTCTGCATTCCGGCCAAGGCGCCGGCGACGGACAAGAGAAGCAGCAGAGAAGTGAGAGCGACGGAGAGCCACTTCTTCTCGGACCCCATTGCAGAGTCGCTTTCTCTCTCTACACTTTCTCTTTCCTATTCTCCCACTAAAAATGGAGGAACGGAGAGAATGGATTGGAGAGGGAGAGAGTTACAGAGAAAAGCAGAGCAGAGAGGGAGAAGAAGAAGAAGAGGGCAGAGTAGAAGGTGAAGCACCACGCCCAATGTAACGGTATCTTTATACAGAATGTGGATGTCAGAAAACGTTAATAATAACGGCCGTTTACTAACTGAATAGAAAGCGAAAGTTAAAAATTACTCCGTAGTAAATAAAAAATAAAAAACCGAAAAAAAAAAAAAAAAACTTCTGTAAAAAAAAAAAGTTCTTGTTGCTGGCAGACTGGCTCCACTTCTTTTAGATTTTCCCTTTTATTTATCTGAGAAAACAAGTTTTTACTCCATCAATTGTGTTCTAGTAAATTAGTAATCATTGACATTGTGTGGCAATTAATGGCAATCAGCAATCAGACTAATAGCTTATTGTATTAATTGATTTGACCAATTAGAATACATTTTATAAAATTAACTATTAACTTTAATTTACAATATAAGAACTAACTTTTAAGAACATAAAATTATGTAATAATAATAATTTAATAATTATTAATCATTACATATAATTAAAAATGCTTTTTTACTAATTATCTTTATATTAATAAAATATAAAATTAAATAAAATTTAATACAAAATATTATTTTTCACAAACAAACACATTAAAATTATATATACCTCTCATTGCTTATTTATTGATTTATTTTAAACATCTTACTATCTTAGTAATAACTATCACATCGAATGACCCTATGCAAATATGTTAATGATAGGTAATGTATCTTTCTTTATTTGGTATAATTTCTTTGTTGCAGGTATCTAATTTCTGGTTCTAGTTTCAGGTTTTGAGAATGTGACATTCACCTATGTGATGAGAAAATGCAATAAATGTGTTGATTTTCTCACAAATCTTGGTCAAACTGATGAAACGGGTATAACAGTCTTAAAAGTTCCACCCGAAGACATCTTGGAGCTCCTTTTGATCGATACCAGCGATGCTAAGTTCAGAGTCTTGGGCGGGGACGAGGGCAATCTTACCCAAATCTAAGTAGAACTTTACCCTCATTTAACTTGTATTTAGTTTTTATGAAAGATTTTTTATTAGAAATATGTCAATAATTAATATACACTATATTTTTGAAATTGGGATCACAAAACATTTAATTACGACTCGACAAAACCTTGGGAAGCCTAGACAATTCGCCGATCGTAATGCATGTATAGGAAAGATGATGGTCGCAATTGGCGGAGTATAAATGGGAAACTACGTACACATACTTGGTACTTGCCGCCATCGTGAGAACAAATGAAATTGTTGCTCGTGAGATTTTCTTCGACAAGTCATGACAAATCATATTTCTATAAATTAATTTATTTTATTTTTTAGTAAATCATGCTTATATTTAATAGCTTGTAAACCACAATTAAAAGGTAAATTGCACTGAAGGTGTTAGCAATAATCAATATAATATTTTCTCATTAAATTTAATAAGTTCATCAATACTACTCAAATAAATTTGTACAACATTTTCAATAATGCTTCTGAAAGACCGAAACTAATACAATATACAAAGCGAGAGTTGAACTTAGAATTTTTTTAAATATATACTTTATTTTTTTTGCCAAAACTTATGTATATACCTTTATTTTAAAAAAATTATATATATGTCCATTTATTTAAAAAGAAAAAACCGATATACATATACTTATCTTTAAAAATTAATAACAATAAGTATATATGTGGAGTATGAAAAAGGTAAAATCATTTTAGAGAAAATTGCATTTTTGATCATTCAGTTATACCATGGTATAAATTTAGTCCCTAGTTATATTGGTGACCATCTTTTTTAACTCCTAAGTTATGCATGGAGTGATGATTTTAGTCATTGAAAGACCAAATCAGCCACTTTGCAAATTGGTGGTAGAAATAGTCTCCGAGGGACTAAAAGCGCTACTTAATGCATAACTTAAGGATTAAAAAAGATGGTACACATATAACTCAGATCTGTACCACGTGTATAATTGGAGGATTAAAAATACAGTTTTTCCATCCTTTTATATATGTAATTGTCTTCTTTGAGCTTTGAGGTAGTATCATCTCAGACAAGTGGCAGGTGCTAATAAAAACGAAAGCTTGCAATATTAATTCGATTTAATAGTGATTTCTAAATCTATTTTTGTATTTATATGAAGTTTGTGGTATAGGTTGATGGTGAGTACTGAGTAGCACTACTTTCTAAGTGATAAATCTATGTACAAATCTATCGTCTAATTGCACTCATTCTCATTTACTAAAAAAATACATTATATATAGTTATATACAATAAAATGAAACTTACTTTCTTTTTTTTTTTTTTAAGTTCACTATATACCATGAAAATGAAACATGAAAATAAGAGATTATTTTTTATGATCAATCCAAAAATAAGAATAAATGGGAAGGACCACCATTTCAATTCATATGTTTGAAGACCGAAATATTTATTTATTTATTATAAATTGATCACATATGTTTTCTTTCAGTCAACTAGCAATTATACACTGATAATTAAAATAGAAAAGACTCGTGTCATTTCATCCACTCCTCTCTAGGTAGAGACCCATATGTTTTATAATGGGATTGGGTTGCTATTCTATACATATTCATAGAAAAGTTAATAAATATGCTAATCACATGGTGTCTTAACTTGAACTTCCTCAACGAACTATAGATCTTCCCGTCTTTGATTTTCTACTACAAGGAATTTAATGTTATCTCCATACTATTGAGTCGAAATAGTTTAACAAACTATTAATGTTGATTGGTTTCAAAAAAAACTATTAATGTTGATTTATTGAGATTCAATGTATTAAAACATATAATATATTTTTGAAATGAAGTTTGACTTAAATAGTTCTTGGGAAGACATTTTGTTCACAAATTTCAGATAGTAGCACGTAAGATGTCTAACCACCAAAACACTAGTTGTGGTAAAGTTATTGACTAATGTAGATGATGCGCACCATTCACGGGGATTGGGTGAGTCCATGGAATGATTATAATATGTAATGTAAGGCAAATTAAAGCAGAATTTTGTTGTATAAGCTTTTTGTTGTCATTATTAAGGTTGAGAAATGAATTAAAATGGTTTCCTTGTGCGGGAGTCTCGGCGGAGTTTGTTGATGAAATTTTGGTCAAGATTTTAGAATGTTTGGTCTCGTGCTCTTCCTTAACGTGTGAACTAAGACATTTTTTCCTGTTTGGGGGTTGGGAGTTGGAAGACATACATACACATCCTCATCTATCACGCACATCAATTGAGTTCATTCATGTTGTCTATAATAATAATAATAATAATAATTGAGTACATATTTAACATTAAGGATGTTCATGGGGTGAATTTGAAGTGTGAATCTCCATCTAATCCGTTCCAAAAAAGGCAGGTTTAGAATATCACATTTGCATCCGCATTAGCATTTATTAGGAGACTGATCTAATCCAATTCAACAAAATTACTACACAAATATCAAACCACGGATTGGATGAGAACAATAGTTCTGCAAAGTATCTTGTTATTGATCAATCCATTTGTACAAAGTACATGAAGATATGTATTTATAAGAAAGAATACAAAGAGTCATAGTCAGATGAGAAATGATAAAAGGTAGATTTACAACAACACAGGGAGAAGAAGAATGAATTCTAGTGTGACTAGAATACATAGTCGATCTTAATACATTGAATGTAGTTCAAATGTCAAATTCAATTATAATAGTCAATTAACAATAAACTAAAAGTTCAAATTCTAGAATAATAGTTTAATGCATTGAAACTTCTTTATAATCAAACAAAAACGTAGTTATTAAAGAACTAGTCAACTGAAAAACAATCCAACAGAACCATTATATTACACAATTATCCAACTCATTAGACTATATCATTTTGGAAGTTGATTGGCAAATGCGGATTAGATATAGTAAATTTAGAAATGTCAAATTCGTATCCAATATGTTAGTGGTGGATTTTCACTAAGTAAATCCACATTTATCCACTATTGATAGATACGTGAGTAAATTTGACAGATTTAGTGGATCGTCCATGAATATCCCTATTTAACACTACGAAAGGTGAAAGCTAGAATAGTTCTTCCTTAGTTGCTCCATTGTTTCAAACTAGTCAGAACAATATATTACATGATCTTTTTATTGTTTCTTCTATCTTTTATTCTCTACTAATGTGTCATTTTGATTAATTCAAACAAAAATAAGAGTACACAATTTTTAAATTTTAATCATTCTTTTTTCTTCTTGTAATAAAATCTGCACATACATTTGCCATTTTCAAGCCTTTTCATTCCTCATCAGCTCCCAGAGTCCAACAGAAGGGGAGACTTTCCTGGCCTGTGTCTCCTATCCTAACCCATCCTTTTGAATAGCTTGCTTGCACTACAACTTCAAAGTCCCAACCCCATTTACACGTTCCCAAAATCTTTGTTTATTGACTTGTAAAAGTTCATCTCTATTAAGTTCTCATCATTTAGATAAGGAACTATGTATAGTACCAACTTTTAAGATGAAATCACTGCCCAATCCCCTGCGATTCTACCAATCTCAAATCAATACACCTCCACTAGTTAACCCTCTGGTTTTCTTTGTGTGATTAGATTATTTAAATGTTCAAGCAAACTAAAGCTGATTTTTTTTTAAATGATGATATAATATATATAATTTCTTGAATATAGGTAAACAAAATTTAAATCTTTGTATCTTGAAGTAATTTTAAGCTAAAACTTTGAATTTTTTTGAAAAATATTCAAACATTTGGATAATATTTTTAATTTTACGAATTAGACATTTATTCCCATTCTCTTTTTCTGAGACCTAGTGAAGCACAAAGAGTCGTCAATAGTCGCTTCCACTGAAGCTCAAACTCACTCCCTTCCATGTGGAAGTGTAAAGCGGGTGCCACTAGACCACAAGGTCTTTGGCATACTCATTATTTAATCATTCTTTTATTGATTGATTGAAAATTACTAAGCTTCTCTCAAAAGGTTGAACCTACAACCCCAACCTGACAAAGCTTTTGGAAAGATATAAATCACGGTGACTCAATAGCTCAGCTGACATGGCCAAATGTTGGTGTACATAAGGGATCTGTCCACTTTGAGCATAATCTCCACACTTAAGCTACCGAGATTCGAACATTGGTCTCTTATCCCAAATACTGCCTACTAAACCGTGAAAATTACTAAGTTGTTTATGTAAGGTGTGTAACATATACAACTGTCTTTCATGCACGTTTCTCGGTAACTAACCTCGATTCTTTAGGTGCTACAAGCTTGGTACTCTAAGTAGGAACACTTTAGTTGATATCTCAAAGGGTTGGGGCAAAATGTATATAGGGATATGATCAAATGAGAATACGGCATTTCGATAAAAGTGAGGATTGATCAATGATTAAGGGTTTTAGTAAAAAAAAATACGAGGTCAATTTTATAGTCATTGCAAATTTACAAGTTTACAATATTTATAAAATGAAATTCATCAATTTTTCTTTTATTTTTCGACAATTCTTAACCGTTGATCTACCAAAATTGATAGATCAGACTAGTCTTCACTTTTTACATTAGGAGCATGTTCTCCCTTGAACCTTTCTCTACATAAACACACAAAATTTGGTCACATTTTGTTGAAATAATTTTTTGAATGCAATATATTGAGAAAATTATTAACTACGGCATTTTTCGCTATATATTTTTAGGTGATGAGAAAAACTTAGATTTCTTAGCAAATAATATTCACTAAATAAATCTCACTCATATGCATTTTTCACCAAATGTGCATTATCTAGTTAACCGCTCAGATCACTGCAGGGAAGGGAAGGAGTCACGCTTAAATTATTAGAAGTACTACCCAGATACTTAAGCATAATTATTAGGACTTAAAGGCCAAGGCAAAAATAAATTTGCATTGGATTTCTTGATCTATCTTTAAGGTAATTCCAATGCTGCCATGATATTTCTCATATACAAAAAATTTCTAATTTTAGTTCCATTTTTACATGTTTTATACCATTCTAATGCACTGATTATTTGGCCAACTTTGGTCAATCTACAGACAGGAGACGAAGATTCTGAAGCAATCCCAGCAGAGAATCAAGATCTTGTTGGAGAAAGACGCTAGAGGCGTAACCACAAGAAGAATCTTCTAATATTAGGGCATGCGGGTTCCTAGGCATACCGGAAAAAAAAATGTTAAAACAAATCTATACACTAATGTAGCAAGTTTAGCATAGATAAGTGGCTTTTTGTGTTATTACCATCCAAAGAGTGGATTGGATGGTTATAATTAGCATCCTAAGTGGAAAAAATTATGATGGTTTATCATTCGATCCACACAAAAATTTATCGATCTCCATATGTCTATATCTATAACGTCTATTATATATTGTATTTGAACTTGAACGAGTTCTCTAACTGCTTCCATAAGTTAGAATGAAGTATGATTGTCTTGGATTGATGAATTTTTTATCTTATAAATGATCACTTATATAAATGGCTTTGTGAATTTTACAATACACATCTATTAAAAGTTGAAATAAATTTCATAATTCAAAACTTTGAAAGAAAAAAAAAAGTGTTAATTTGGTATCATTTCCAATCATGAGCTTTTAACATGTTCTTAATATACATTACTTAAAAATCTTCATTACATTACAAATTAATACTACAAAACTTCAATGATGAGCAAATGATTAATTAATTAAAATTAAACATTAATCGATAAAAGGTTCCAAATTAAAACAGAAAGTTTTTACTGAATCAACAATCGTAAAATAAAATTTATTTACTACCTCTCCATCTTCATCATTTGAAATTATACATAGAGTTAATGCAGTTTTGGTCCTCAAAATAAATATGCATATATGGTTAAATCACTCACTCAATCAAAAAGGCAAGTCAATATCTCATCAACTTATTGTTGTTTGTAACCACCAAATTTTAATTAAGTTCGAGTCTCGATGGGAGTTGTACGTTTATTAAATTTATTAATTTGAAACTTTGAACAAATCAACTATGTCGACTATGATTATAAGGCGAGCTTCACTCATATCGCAACTACGATCTTCTCCGAGCTTCTCCTAACTATACAATAAAAGATGACAACATCCAAACAACTCTAGCAATTTCCCAAGGCAAATTTTCTCCGTTAATCAAATTTCTTATTCCTAATTTAAAATAAAATTGCTGCGGCCAATTTTACAATCTTAAAGTTAACCCAATAACTATGAAACCGCAATGGAGAAGATTTATATTAGAGTTAATTCCATTTTCGGTCCTATAAAATTTTTTTTAGTCTTATATATATATATATATATATATATATATATAAAACATCCTAGGTTAGTCTTAGTATTATTGTGATATGATTATTTTTGATCATTTGTTTACAAACATATTTAAATAACGCTAAATATTATGGTATTTCGGTCTTTTATACATACAAAGTAGGTTTGTCCGTTATATTTATATTTTTATTTTTATTGAAAAAACCTCCAATTCACGGCTAGAGACTAGAGTCCCCTATCTTCTTCAATTGCAATCCGCACCTCCACAACCTGAGCCTTCACATTAGTGGAATGACACATAAATCTAGGTCAAAAAAAATAAACACTTATAGAATTGAATAGATTGAAATTCCCACATATTTAACATCATTTAAATATGTTTGTTAACGGGTGACAAAAATGGTTATGCCACACTAATTAAGACCAACACATGATGTATTGAAAAAAAAAGGGACTAAAAATAAAATGACACTTATAAATTTAGTACTAAAAATGTAATAACTCTTTATGTTATCATTGGATTGCCTCCCTTCTTCTTTGGTTCTCCCATACATAAACTTTTAACATTTTTTTTAAAAATGAAATGGTGATTATAGACTTATTACAATTTCAACGTGTTAATTAGTAAGATCATACTTGTTGAGAGAGAAAAAAAAATTATTAGAATTAAATGCCTGAAGTGAACAAATATTGAAATATTTTGAATTGATTCTTGATTTCTTGTATACTAATAATTTCTAGCGTTTCAATCTACTAATGATGTTAGGAATTTGATAAATAAATAAGATCCCTTTGTGTTGATCTGGTGATCACGAAAGTAGTTATGAATTTCACCAAGAAGGAAAGGCCAGGTTGAGAATTTGAATTCTTTAGAAGTGAGCTTTCACTCCAAGCTGCTTTAATTTTGATAACTTTACATACCAATATTTACTTGTCATACAATACATGTGGGTTCAAAGTGGCATGTCCTGTTTGGAGTTAAATTAGTGAAATTTAATCCAAAATTGATAATTACTGTCAAGATTAATCCTCATTTTTATTAGTATATCAATCAGTTCTATGGAATTATTTGTCTGGAGCATTAAATAATAATGGTGTAATATTTAATTCTGGGCATCAAATATATAGTAATTGTTGACCAATTATTTTTGGCAAATTTATGTATTCAAATTTATTGCAACCACCATGTTGTTCCCATCATAACACCCATTTCATGCTAGCTTGAAATTAAAACACACACTCACACCATGCATGCATCAAAATTCAAAAGTTCACTTATATTACAAGAAGAACACCATAATATGCACATGAGTACACTCCATGAAAGGAAGTGTATATATCACCATTGATTGCGTACCTGGGCCAATGCCTTATCATTATACCCATCTCATCCCAAATCACACTTGATTTCACACTAATTAGGTATTAATAGTAACAACATTTATTACAATTTTTTTTTCTTCCCGTTGAATCCCAACCTCAAGGGCCCTCCACATCCCGACCCGATAGAACATCTGGGAAGATGCGTTTACTGCGCACAAGGAGCCCCTCACTTTGAGAGGTTGCTCCCACACTGCTGGTAGTAAGACTCGATCTTTGGTCTTTCTTCCAAAAATACACGCATGTGACCAACTGAGCTGCCCATGCATGCTACAATATTATTTTTTAACACCAAATTTGATTTGAATTTTGAAAGAATAGGAGTTGTTTTGGGTGATACTAGTGACTGGGTGATCGGCTTGGAAGCGTTTTGTCGGTCTATGGTCTTAAAAACTGCTTGGACCATCGGCCCTTGGCTATGACAAATTAGTGACCTAGTTTGATTAACGATTGTGTTGATCAGCCGTGAACTACTCATTAATCGTAAAATTTACAAGAGTATTATTCAATTTCTGACATATTCCATGAATCAAACATGTTGTTACTACATGGCGCAAGATAGCTTTAGACTTTTGTTTCCCCATTCAAAATGTTAAAGTCTTAAAGTGTAAAAGCAAGTAATGTTTGGCAGTGCGGGCATGTGCTTAGGCAGAGTAGTAGTAATATAGTTTGTTGGTGGCTGGTAGTTTAAGCCATGGCTAAGGCTAACTCAATATAATGCATGATTGGTGAGATTATGGATGAAAGGTGGGCCCCATGGAGGGTTGTCAATTACTGTCAACCATTTTACCACTTTACACGCCTTGACAGCCTGACCCACGAGTCGGGAGGGGGGTCTTAAATTATACCTTTAGTTATTTCATTTTTCATTTTTATCCTTAAATTTATAATTAATTAAATTTGCTTTCAATAGTCGAAAATGTGAGACAATCTCAATCAAATTGATCAGATTATTTACTTGATAAATGGTAATTACAAAATTACAAATATGTTGTTTGTTTTTTTTATACACAATGGTACCACAAAACTTCCCAAAAGAATAATAAAATTATATATGTACCAATATGGTACATTGCAATTATTTGCAAATCATATATAGCATATATACACCAAAATGCATGCGTATGCATGCTGGTTGGTTCATGAGTTATAAAGTAATAAATTAACTCTTGTGTTACGTTATTAGTAAAATGATGTTTTCTATTATTGTATTAGTAATTTTGATTTGTTAAAATTTATTGTTATTGTCCATAAATCATACTAATTCGATCAGTTAGAGTTAATAATAAAATTTTTATCTCTGATAATTTTTTTCATGACTTGGTGATTACAAACACAAAATTCAGATCGACTTTCGATATGTATTAAATTAAATAATTAATAGAATTTTTTTAAAAAAAATCAATCTACTAGAGGTTAGTGGTCTACCCTTTTTGCTACTAATTTAAATTGATTTAACACATACCTTGACCTACAATTAAGCAAATAAAAGGGCTAATAAAATAATAATAATAATAATAATAATAATAATGAGTAAAAGATTGCATGCAGCTGGGCTGGACAGATTGTGACTTTGTTTAATTTCACTTTTTTGTCAATTACAACTACAATTACTACATCTTTTATGCATAATGAAAAGTGAAAGGTGGATTATATTGTGTAGGGCACGTTTGGATGGGTAACTATTTGGCTGCTCACCAACTTAAAAAATATATATATGCTTTTGTAAAAGCAAATCCTGAATCAAAATTCGTATATATGTAGTGCTAATCACTCAACATTATTTTACCTTCATGTCCCAACCAGATCCATGCGAATCCTAAAAACAAAAAGAATGCATGTATAATCAACCATCGTAACAGCTATCTGGACCATACTATCAAATAATGTACATTCAATACACAAATAATGTACTTTTCATATATTAAAAATGTACATTATATTTAGAAAAAGTATATTATTTGAATACTGAAAATGCATTATTTTGTATAATGTACATTCAGTACACAAGTAATGTACTTTTAGTATATTAAAAATATATTTTTGTGAACTATGGTACACACAATAATTTGCCGTGTACAATCAATGGCGACAAAATAAGGAATTATAAATTGGGGACCAGATAGATGTGAATCCTAAAAACAAAAAGAATGCATGTATAATATAATCAATGACAAAATAAGGAATTATAAATTGGGGACAAAGATTTTGATGTTAGGACCGGGTAAATCAATTTTAATTTAAGCTAGGTTTACTATTCACCCTTTAAATTTTAATATTCACTTCTTTATGTGGTGTTATTTGTTTTTTTTTTTTATTAGTACCTTTTTTTTTTTTTTTATACTTGTGATTTAGGGTTAGCCAATTCATGGCTCATGAGTAACCAAGGCATACTAAGGAGGAAAACTCAAAAGGAATAAAAATATTATTTTTGTTTTAGTATATCTATACTTGAAATGACATAAGTGCAGGGTTGGGTATTCTGAAATGTTAAAAAAAAAATATTTTCAGTAGTATCTTCATATGTACTTGCCTCCTAGTGTTCAAACTCGGGACCTCTCATTTAAGAAATTATAACTATGCCACTCAATCACAAAGCCTTTGACAACTAAATAATCAATTTAGTTACTCAATTTTTGAAAATGAAAGTTGATATAAATAAATAATTGAATAACTAAATTGACTATTTTAGGCAGTGAGAGACTAGATTTATATCACAACAAAACAATTGATAACCACATTTTTTTTTACTAAAATTAAAATAAGGTACTGAATTGCATAATAGCCAATAATTGGTGGAGCACAAATGTGATTATTCCTTAAAAAAATATGTAATAATTATTTTTGGGTTCAAATTACAACATCAAAAAATACAAAGGGGTAACTCAAGTGACAAAGGAACTTCATTGTAGAGAAGAACCCCAGAATGACTCGGGTTCGATTTAGAGAAAGACCCGAATCAGCTCGTAAGTTTACACATAGACATAGAAAAAAAAAAAAAAAACCCAAAATTGGAGATTTAAAAGATGAAAATTGGGATAACTCTTTTTGTTATATGTTATCTAGTTTAAGGAGTTGTAAAGGAATTGAATGTAAGGAGGCCGTTGGTTGTCAATTTTAGGCAATTAAGAGGAGGCGTATAACTCCAAAATGCAAGTACATCTATGGTTAAGGTAGACGTTTACAAACTGACAAACACTACAACGTAAGACATGTGCAACACACACAATACTTTCCTTGCCTATATACTCATACGGCTGAAAGGTCGCAATCCAACTATTTTTCTTTCGTCTCCGATATATATTACCGATGACTATTAGCCGTTATCTATGTATCACATGCCGGAAATTCACGCATTGCCACAGCTACGATATCATTCTGGTACACAAGATTACCAGCATGTTTGGTTCAAAGAATAGGTTGAGAATGAAATAGCATTTCTAAAATAGATCTATTCCGTTGTTTTGTAAGTCATTTTATTCTCAGGAATAATATTTTTGGAAATTATCTATTCCTTTTGTAAGGGGAATAACTATTCCGATGGGACCCTACTACCCTAGTATTAAGGATGCTCGCAAGTCGCAACCAATATTCGTGCACTACATAAACTCTATTCATGTGTAATAGTCTGCAAATCAAAAGTGAAACCACACATGAAATAAACCGCACTAAGAATACCTTATGCTAGATGTCTAATAAGAATGTGTTGGTAAGAATTAAACTCAAGACTGGTGACTTACTCTCCTGCTCCTTTTAGGCAATTTGTGTAAAGTTGATTCATTGAAGAGGGAGATGGGTCTTATACCGTTATAAAGTTGCAAAAACGACAAATCGACAATGGATATATTATAAGAGCAACCACATCAGTAGTTATTTCACAGTATTTAAGGGAATGAAAGTCACATGGAGGGGAGAGAAGATAAGAGAGAGAAGATTGGGGTGCTTCTGCAAAGATGGAGTTATTTAAGTTTCCAAGACAAAAGAAATTTAATGATTGGTCAAACTATTTTTTTTTTTTTAAATTATATTTGTTCTATTTATTTTTTTCTCTCATCCCATTTTCTCTTTCCTAATCACACTTACAATAACTCCTAAAATACCGTGAAATAACTCTATTGATAAGGATGTTCTAAGATACAACCCAAAAAAACGGAAAACAAGAGAACTTTACTGTCCACTTTCACTTGTCCTACGCTAGTCTTAGTGATGCTTTCCAAAAACTTCACAACTTATACGATGTACTAAAATTACGGCTTAAAATTTTTGACATTGTGAACAAGAAAATCTGAAAGCTAAAATTACTTCACAACTTGGTTTCTTCCTCAGGGTATGCCACACGCCCACTTCCTGCTAAACCTAATGACCTCAACGAATTCTATTTCACAACTAAGTTAATGAAACTAGAAAAGGGTGCTACTTGTCCGTAAGGACAGTCCAGGTGGTAAGAGTGCTCTACCTACAGCCGAGAGGTTGGAGGTTTGAGCCGGTCAGCTATGGATAACCTAGGCTGGTTTACCTCCTTGTGATTCTTTGCCGGCTAGGGTCACAGGGCGAGGAGAAAACCTCGTTAAAAGAGAAATGGGTGCTACTTCTAACAGAGGCTACCTAAGCTAGACAACCAAAATGATGGCTAAACCTAAACTAATTGCGTCCAGTTCATGCCACTATACCTGTGTATGTCAAGATGCTGCAAAAATAAAAATATCACAATTTCTCACCCTTGCAATTTTTTATTTTTGTAAAACCTAATGAAGAAGTTCCAAACATAAACATAAATCCCAAATGACACTTTTCTCAAGAACGTTTCAAAAACATTGACGCAGCAACGAATCTACTTACGAAGAATGGTCATATGAATTGATCATGCCTTTGTGAGGCCAAGGATAGCCCGAACACTCTAAGCCATGCTCTGCTTCATCTGAGTAGGAAATTGTTGCACAACCAAGAAGCCCAGAGACTACGGCACCAAAGAGCGCTAATGCTCCAAATGATTTCGTACCAGCAGATCCAAGCGCATCTTGGTCAATCTTTTGTAAAAATAGAGACAAATAATATATGTATCATTCAATGCACAAAAGTAAATGGTTATTTGAGTAGTCTATCCAAGAATTAAGTCAGTAGAAATATTAACCTATTGGATGCATAAATTTAAGCAAATTTTATAGCATAACAAATTCAAATACTATAATGCAAATCATTGTGATCTCTGTTGTGTTGTGATGTGCAATGTAAACATGTCTGACACAATGTTACAAACCGTTTATTTGAGGCTTTAATTTTTATTTTTCCTTCTGAAATGCACCCATGCAGGCAATAGCATTTGTTATCTATTGGCTACACTTATCTATTCAAGCCCATCTTCAAACTCTTATCTGTCAGAAAACAATTACATAGTGATTAGGACTTGAATGAGCATCCAGAACTTTGATAGTAACTGAAAAGCAAGTCCTTAAGATTTCACTGCAATTAGCACTTTGCATAAAAAGCAAAAATGGCTTAAGATACTATAGGAGGAGAATAATGCACATGAAACTGCAGAAGTAGATAAAATTGGCAGGACAGATGAAATAATAGAGAAGCTGAATCTCAAATACCCTCACATTGAGATCAAATCCTCAGAGCGTTCAAGAACCGAATCAACAATTATGAGTGGAAGACAAATGCAGCATAGATGAAATGAAGGAGCCCTCCTTACAGCAAACATCAAACTCTCCCTACAGACTTAGGTCTATCTTTGCAAAGGAAGCGCTGAAGCACTCACAGAAGACTCCCTCCAGGAATCCTCCCTGTTGAGCATATAATATATAAACATAAATGTGCAATCTAATTATCAGCTTAAGCTTTTAGTTGAGATGGAGCACATGCTTCAATTCTCCGTACAGAGTCTGGCCCAGAAAAAGTAATGCTGATGAAAGCAAAGAAGTTGGACATACACATATACTGACACGCTTGATGAAAATGAACGAAAGAGCGAGAGAGGAAGGAAACTTACAAGCCCGGGAAGTGGCAGGGCAGTTAGGCGCATCCCATCTTCTCCATCTCTGATCTTGAGCGGCATGAAGAAGAGAGGGAAGAAGCCCTCAGTAACCAGTATCAGTGACGCTGATGAAGACCGAGCAGCATGGAACAGTAACTTCATTAAATCATCCATCAAAACAATCAACAATCATAAATGCAGTAAAGGCATAAAGTCAATCAAGTCATGTTAATTACAGTACTTTCCCAGCCCCCCTTAGTTATGAGTCTCAAATACTTGTACTAACTACATAATTGTGTGATTTTAGATGCTTTTCCCTTGATTTCTATCATACTCTGTAATATTCTTTGCGAGTCATGTGCAATATAACCACTTGTTAGATACTTCTTGCATTACAGCAGCACCATCAAGCATATTAAAAAAGTAATGAAATCATTCAAACAAGATGAAAATAAAGTTCAGAAACTATGCATTTGAGCATTTCCTTGATTAATTTGTGTTTCTAAAACGCTACGATCTTTTGTACATAGAACTACGGCTATATATGATAAGATAGAAGCACAATAAAGTAACTAACCCTAAGTTACAACTACTTAGCTGAGTTATGTTTCTAAATCCTTAGCTATGATAATGTTATATGAAGATGAACTGAAGTAGACAGTTCTGACCAGCTCTTTTTCATGTGTGACAGGGAAGGTATTTACGTCTAAATGGATAGTCTCTAGTTGATACAATACAATGCTCCCTAGATGTGTCACTCATTCATTGGTGGAAGAGGTAGAGAGAAATTCATCTAAGATTTCCCCCAAAACCCATTATCCCCACAAGAGCAGCGTCCATCCTTGAAATGGTGAAAACCTTCGCAATCTCTGACAGAGATTTCTCTCCGAAGTGCCATAGAGATAAATTTGACGAGGTTATGACAGCTCCGGCACATGTAAAGATTTTTAGTTACTGAAATAGGCATCCCGGGAACACTATTTAGCAGCCCAAATGCAATGGCCAACCTCTCACTGTGCCCACAAAAAATCTCAGCTTTTGAAGCTTCGACTTCATCTACAAGACTTCTTTCTGGTTCATCAAGACCAGCTGCTTTCATTTTATCAAAAAATCCTTTTAGAACTTCATTTATTTGCTTTATTTCAGGGTGGAAATCATCACCACTAAGGAATGCATGAACTTTGCCTTTTACTTCTATCCAGCAGCACCCGGGATCAATATCTAGCCCCTTTTCTCTCATCAATTTTTTTAGTCTAGCAACTTCATCCCACTTTCCGCAATCAAAGTACAGGTTGCATACGAGGGTATAATACCCCAGATTTACTTCATCCATTTCAAGAATACGTCTAGCAGCAAGTTCCCCGAGTTCAAGATGCCTGTAGATCCTACATGAATTCAACAAGGCTCCCCAAATAGCTATGTCAGGTTTTATCGCCATTTTCTGTATAAAGTCATAAGCGTCTTCCAGTTGCCCAGCTCGGCCCAGTAGATCAACCACACAAGCATAATGCTTCAGATTTGGTTTGATAAAAAATTTAGATTCCATAATGTCAAAATACTCAAGGCCTTGATTCACCATCCCGGACTTGCTACAGGCACATAATAGAGATATAAAAGTAATCTCACTCAGCTTTAAGTTTGAATTTATCATTCTATCAAATAACTCTATAGCAAGTTCACCTTGCCCCCGCTGGGCATAGCCTGTAAGCATAATGTTCCAAGCTGCCACGTCTTGCTGCTGCATATTAAATAGATTCAACGCAGGGCCCATTTTTCCACACCGGACATACAAGTCAAGAAGAGCATTGGGCAAAAATCCATCAAAAGCCATCCCATTTCTCAGCACATATGCATGTATCTCTTTACCACACATTAAAGCTCCTATCCTGGCACACGCAGAAAGAGAAGAGATCAAGGTAATTGAATTTGGATCCATAGTGAGCGTCATTTTCCGGAAAAAAATCAAAGCTTCAAAACTTCGATTGTTAATCCGAAGACCAAGTATGATAGATGTCCAGGATATCACATCCTTTCTGGGGATCGCATAAAAGACTTCCAAAGCCTTATCAATACAACCACATTTGGAATATAAATCAATGAGTGTGTTTGCAACTATTATATATGATACAAATCCCATCCTTTTCGCAAGCTCATGAAGCTTAATGCCCATATCTAGAAATCCCAAAGAAGCACATGCAGAGATAACAGAAGCAATGGTTATCTCATCTGGCTTGACACCTGCCATCTCCATTGTTTTATATGTTTCCACTGCCTTTTCAGGCAAATCGTTATTCTGATAAGCTGAAATCATTGCAGTCCATGACACCACATCTTTGCTCTCAATCCTCCAAAAAACTTTTTGCACTTCCCCCAAATTCCCAACAGCAGAGTACAACTGAATTAGCGAATTACCCAACGAAACTTCATCCCCGTATTCCATTTTAGCCACATAGCCATGTAAAGCTCTCCCTAACCTCTCATCACAAAGAACCTCACATGCAGAGATCACACTCGTCATGGTCATTAAATTCGGATAATAACCAAACTCTCTCATCAAGAAGAACAAGCTCAAACCTTCGAAATAGTCACCATTCTCAAAATACCCAGATATCATGGCGTTCCATGAGATCGTATCCCTCTTAGGCATTCCATCAAACAGCTTCCTGGCACTAACAATGTCACCGCATTTCACGTACATAGTAATCATTGCATTAACAACATCAATATCACACCCAAACCCAAACCTAATTACATGAACATGAATCTCTCTACCTATTCTCCAATCAGGTATTCCGCCACAAGTCCTCAACACACAAGTGAAAGTATAAACATCAGGCCTATATCCCACCCACAACATACGATGATACAAATCCAAAGCCTCATCAAAGTATCCATTCTTGGCGTACCCGCCAATCAAAACATTCCAAGAGAACACATCTCTCTCCGCCATTTTTCCGAACACATACCATGCATCTCCCAAATTCCCCAACTTTACAAGCATACTCAGCAAAGAATTCCCGAGCCTCAAGCTTAACTGGGGCATCAAATTCAGTACAACAGAACATATTAGACACCCTTCTTTATACCCTCGTTTGAATTCGCAAAGCCTAATCAAATAAACAAACGTTTCTTCTTCGATATCACTGCGAAGGTCTTGTCTCGAGTTCAAGAAACTTACGGCTTGGTCTAGCTGGCTTTGGAGGCATAGTCGAGTGAGGTGAGAGTTGGGGTCAGCTGAGGAGGGAGTGGAAGTAGAGCAGAGGGTAAAATTCTGGTGGGTTTTTAACTGATAAAACTTGTGGGGCTTACTGAAAATCTTGGAAAAGCTGAGTTCTTTGGTGATATGAAGCTTGGAGAAGTGAGGATGGCAGTGGTCGGAGTGGATGAGGGTGGTTGGGGTTTTAGCTGCTGCAACTACCATCTCCCCAGACACCAAGGAAGAAGGAAACATTACCTCGCCGGAGAATGCTCCAAAATGTGATATTTTCCTTAATAATACTCCGTAATAAAATTTGATGCATTTAAAAAGATATTTACCAATAATTTGATCCTTGGTGAAAGTGTAAGGATAACGGATAACATGCAAACTAATATCATAACTAATTAATTTTAAACATATTATTGTGCTCCCTTGGAGATTAGCCTCCCCAAGTTGGTGGAAGTGTAGAAATCAATTTCTTGATTAGTATTAACTAGGAGACAGTTTGGATAACTCGCGATTTACCTTTTCCATCGACTTTTGGACAAGGATTATGAGAGCTTAGGATTAGTGGTTGCAAAATTGCACAAGCCAACAACCTATATTTTCACCGTAATCGGTGTTCTAGGCTGTGATTACGTCGTAGCGAACTAGGCGGCGATTAACTATTATTCCCTTTTTTAAGGGTGTGTTTGGAAACAAGTAATTTGCTTGTTTCTTTTCAAAAAAAAAAAAAAAAGTAATTTGTTGGTTTCCACAGCATAAACCAAACTTATGGTTTCCACCAGAAACTAAAGTTGCGAGTCTTGTGGTGCTGCGGAAAATTACTTTTGCCAAAACACCCATATTTTCTCCAATCAATGAAAATTGATTTTCATTTACTTGATTTTCTAAGCATATCCAAACACTGGAAATTAGAATGGTGAAATTATGAGCCTTTTTTAGCGGGGTCAAACATGAAATTCATTATTTTTCAGCATTTTTGTAGGTGTCTTCTCCATAGAGATGGAGTTGTACCTCCTTATTTGTCCTTAGGCATTTTTATAGTAGATAAATGGGTAAAATACATGCCTACATAGTAGTAGAATAACCTATAGTAATGGGTAATAAATGAGTAATAATGGAATTTAATGTCATAATTAATTAGTTTGGAGGTTATGGAAGAATAATTTAGGGAGCCTCATTGGTCATGTCCCGATGCTGATTGTTGAGTCTGATTGTCAAGTCCGACTGCTTGTTAGGTGGTACCGACTGGGTACCCACACTAGGTATCCATCATCAGTTTCTCACTTTCATGCATCTCGTGAAGTATGGCGCAGGAAAATATAATACGGTGGTCCACAATCAACTCATCATTTCCAACTCCTTTTATCAAGGAGAGGCCAAGGAACTTCATCACCAACTCCTTTTTCATGTGTTCAGTTCCAAAATAAACCAACTTGTACTTCATTACTGACCACTTTTTTTTAGAGAGGCACTGCACCACCCACTTTTCCAAGTGGCCGATCTTTGAGCTCTAAAGAACCGAGAGGTTGAGTGCTTAAGGCTTAGTGTCGAGTGCTGAGCACCTATTATCCTGCAAAATTTGAGACATTGATTAAATAAAAAGCATCTACGTGAGATCCGTCCCCTCAAAGGAGTATGGTACGGGAACCTTCAAACTTCATGATGGTTAGCGTATCCATTAACGAGCCTGCTAGAGACTTGTTAGTAGAATCAAAATGTGGACTATCTTCTACATATTTTGGCATATCCTTAGCACTGTCAGTTTTGGGATTTGTAGACTTAATGTTATTTCCAAGTGTCATTCTTATAAACATTAGGCTAGTCTATTTAATATTTCCAATGCTTGATAGAAAGCTATTTCATCAGCACTGCTACTATCATTAATAACAACGGGCTTATCATTTAGGAGTGCTAGATCAAGATCTAGGATACCAAGGTGAAACTAGATTTGTTCATGCCACTCAGTAAAAGTTAAGCTCATTAAACTTAACTACAGACGCAACATACAAATTAATTAGAACATAACTAGAGGCTGCAATATATTCAACAATAAAAGGAAAATTGAAATATTATTTTGCATTAATACATAAACATATAATAAGATTTAAATAATACATCATAAACAATCAAGTGCATTGAATATCTCATTTCGGTGATCCAACAACATATAACATTAAACATAACTCGATGCTCAAATATTTCAATTTTAATATAATTGACTATTAAAGATATTACATATAAACTTGTTTGCTATCTTTGGATATGCAAAACAAACTAATTGAATATACATAATCAGCCACC
>CM008341.1:15248301-15267093 GCA_002525835.2 Ipomoea batatas | reverse complement strand
AAACATGTTAATTAATTTTTCCAGTAAAGTTATTCTTATTCCTAGCAAATATATTCCTTGAAAACATTTTTTCGGAAATTTAATTGACGAGAAAGTGTCAAACGCCCTCTTGGGTGATTTCATTCATTGGTAAATATATGAAGACATAGTATAGTATAGGGATGCCAATCTTAACTCGAAACTGATGAGTTTACTTGATAAGGCCGATAGTTTAAACTAACAACCAGAAATTTAGTGGGCTAGCTCGATAACTCAAACTACTTAAAAGACTATTATTTGTTTCTCAATGGAAGTGAAACAAAATATATAAAGAATTTATATGTAAGCTCATCGTTAGTAATTTTTATTAAATTTGTAAATTTATTACAAAATAAAATATTTTGTATGAAAATAAATAATAATTAAAAAAACTTATTTTAATTATCACATTATAGTGTGCGTGTGTGTATATTAATTATTTTTTAGTTAGATTTTAGAAATATAATTTTATATTGATTGGATAATGTATAATTTTATATTTATTAGTGTAAATGTGCTAATTTATCAAAATTAAAAGTTCATAATGTTAATTTAAAATTTTTAAAAGTTTTAGTTGAACCCGATAATATTTATTACTTATTTTTAGTAATAAATATTGTTTCGTAAATCTTTTTATATTGAAAAAAATAGCCTTTTATTTTTCTGTGGTTTATTATTATACACGTTTAATTCCCACAATAATGCAAAGAACGAAGTTAGTACCTAAGGTGTGACCAAAGTGCCAATTTTCATTATTGAGGTAGGGATCCTTAATTGTAAAGGAAAATGATAGGGAATCAATTTTACAATTAATAGGTAATCAAAACTATAATAATGTTCTAAAAACCTGTCAACTAAATAATAATAATGATTTTAATATTCATTCCTAATAACTAAATCTGTAAACCAATGTCAACCAAAAGCACCCTTAGTTGAACAAAGCACAAAGAAGGCAAAAGTGCAAAACCGACAACAATTGATGAAGGGGAGTGCTTTGTTTATGATGTCATGGAACCCCCTACGAATGGTGATGAGATGATAAATCAAATGGTTCCAGAGACTTTGCCGTTTAACTCTCATCATCAAAGTGATGGGGCATAATGGCATATGGTGGGATATACGTATCTTCTTAGGCAGATCAAATCAATATTGTGAAAACTAAAAGCACCAATAATGGAGATAGTTGCAACTGATAACGATATATTTTTTTAGTGGCAAAAATTTGTATAAAACAATCTCACTGATCTTAATTTGTGAAATGAGTCGAATCTTTGATTAATATCATGATCGGGATGGCATCCGCAAATGTCTTACTAGCTCACCATTTATTTACCCAACCCCCATCTATTTGATCCGCAGTACCGTCCCAACCTATCATTAATGGATGACCACAATTTGGTAATTTTGGTTCGAATCGAACCGGAATTCAAAAAGTTTCAGTTTTGATTTGATAAAATGGGGAACTCGAACTGACGGGTCCTGTTACCAACCGAAAAATAAAAAAATACAACTCATTTTTAAATTTAAAGTTTAAGTTTAAATATTTGATATAACTTAATTAAAAATATAATTATTTTTTAAAAAAAAAAAAAAACGTAATTTTTTTTCCTATTCTAACAGATGGTTCAAATCGAAATCTTCCTAAAAAGTTTTGGTTATAATTTGCCCTTTTTCATAATCGTAAACCAGCGGTTCAAATTTCAAAATCAGATCTAAATCGTAGTCATGTCTACCCCAGCTAACAGGCTACCGTGGTAAACATACTTTCCCTCGATGAAAAGATGTCTAAGATGATGGAAGGTGTTGATTGAATATCTTGTGTGCACATGAAGACTAAAGTCTGATTAGTTGACCGATTAGATGATTTGCAACTTACCTTCACAATAACTCTAAGAGCAAGAGTTTTGTTGATTTAAAATTTAATTCGAAATAACTTAAATTACGTAAATATTTTTTTAAAAACATACTCACCCTTATCATTTTATAGAGTTTATTACCAAAATGGTCCATCGACTATTGCGAAATTATCAATTTGATCCTCAACAATTTTTCGTGCCCAATTAAGTTCCTCGACTTTGAAAAATTTAACCAATTTGGTCCTCCGTTTATTTTTCCGTTAAACATCCGTTAAATCGAGACCAAATTGGTAATTTTGCTATAGTCAAGGGACCAAATTGGTAATTAATTTTCACTAAAATGGTCCCTTGACTATAGCAAAATTATCAATTTGATACCGATTTAACGGATGTTTAACGGCAAAATAAACCGAGGATCAAATTGGTTAAATTTTTCAAAGTTGATGGACTTAATTGGGCACGAAAAATTATTGAGGACCAAATTGATAATTTCACAATAGTCGAGGTACATTTTGGTAATAAACTCCATTTTATATTACGTTACGTCAGTTATAACGTAGAATCTGTATTGTCCTTTTGCAGATTATTTTCTGGGTTTCTCTTGAAATATCACTCACGCTCTGGGCGGTGCGCACTCACTCGAACAGTCACACTTCTCTTTCTCTCTTTCTCTCTACCGACTATCGGCGGCGACTGGGAGACTCAAAATCGTAGAACAATGCAGATGCAGTACAAGAATCTGGGCAGATCCGGCCTGAAAGTTTCCCAGCTCTCATTCGGCGCCTGGGTCACTTTCGGCAACCAGCTCGACGTGAAGGAAGCCAAGTCCATCCTGCAGTGCTGCCGCGACCACGGCGTGAATTTCTTCGACAACGCCGAGGTGTACGCGAATGGCCGCGCGGAGGAGATCATGGGGCAGGCCATCCGGGAGCTGGGATGGAAGCGCTCCGACATCGTCATCTCCACCAAGATCTTCTGGGGCGGGCCCGGGCCCAATGACAAGGGTTTGTCCCGGAAACACATCGTGGAGGGCACCAAGGCGTCGCTCAAGAGGCTTGATATGGATTATGTGGACTTGATCTACTGTCATCGCCCCGATACCAGTACTCCGATTGAGGAGACGGTTAGGGCTATGAACTATGTGATCGATAAGGGGTGGGCGTTTTACTGGGGGACTAGCGAGTGGTCGGCGCAGCAGATCACTGAGGCGTGGAGTGTGGCTCAGCGATTGGATCTCGTTGGACCGATTGTTGAGCAGCCTGAGTATAATCTCCTCTCTCGCCACAAGGTATTGTACTATTATTGTCTTTTACTTCAAATCTTGTGAAAATTGTGGTGTGCTGTTTTCTGGATTTGAAAATGTTTGTGTACGGATGGATAGATATATCATATATGGGGCCAGGGAGTACAGGAATGCTCCATTTCTATCCTTGCATATGTATATGAGCCTTTACCTGAGTTAAATTTAGGCCTTTCACCATAATTAATGCGTTCAATATAATGCAAGTTGTTTTTTTGCTGTATGTCTTGAGATGTGACTTTATTGTTTAGCCTGGGAATTAATGTATGGAGTCAATCTGGTAGGACCATATTATGACAGTGGCAGTGAAAATTTTACATTTTGGATTGGAACATGTTGTTCATGGTCATGTACTATTCATTTCAGTGTTTCCCTTTTACCCCTTCTATTTCAGTTATTTCTGATCTTGCTGGCTCATTTGGATCTGAACATACCTCCTCTACTGACTTTTGGGCAGGGGTTCTGGGGCTTAGGAATTAGGATTAGTCTGGCCTATGCTGGGAAACCTAATGTATCAAAAGGAACTTATAGATTGTTAAATGAGCTTGATTGAATGCAATGGATGCTCCAAAGTTTTCAGTATTTTAATATGCTATTATCTTATTAAATGAGCTTGATTGAATGCAATGGATGCAGGATGGGTTGTTAATCCTAGTCTTTTTCTACTGCTTTCTCTATTTACTGCGCCAGTATTGTAATTGCTGTTGATAGATATGAATTTGCCTGATATTTACTACGTGAAGTGTATTGAGATAAAGAATGGTCTGATTCTTGCAGGTTGAAGCTGAGTACCTCCCTCTGTATAGTAACTACGGTATTGGTCTCACCACATGGAGTCCACTTGCTTCTGGAGTGCTGACTGGAAAGTATACCTCTGGAAACATTCCACCCGATAGTAGGTTTGCACTTGAAAATTACAAGGTAATTCCTCCAATTTTTTCTTGATTAAAAAAAAAGGTATGGTTTTTGTTTCAGACTTTTCTTGTTGGACATGGCACTCCGATATATATTTGTAGTAAATTGATGATGGAACATATTCAAATAAATTGAGGTGCACTTGATCGGTGGGTTAGAAAGCTTCTTTTTCCTTGTATATGCATAATATTGGGGTGAAATTATGATAAGCATGCTTATCCTATTTTGAGTTAAATGCATTTGTATTTGTACATGCCCATATTTGTGTTTATTTCTTTGTTCAATTGTCACTAATTTACCACAATTGAGCAATAATTAATTCTCCTATGATTCCTCAAGAAAAGAGTAAATCCTCTCGGAGTGTCGTCTTGCAGAATCTTGCCAATAGGTCATTGGTGGATGATGTGTTGAAGAAAGTGAATGGACTGAAACCAATTGCTGATGAGTTGGGTGTGTCTTTGGCACAACTCGCAATTGCCTGGTGTGCTACGAATCCCAATGTTTCAAGTGTTATTACTGGCGCCACCAAAGAGTCTCAGGTCTGCCCACTCTTTCCATGAGTTTGTTATTCCAAGCACTTGTGTTTGATTTCCTCTATCCCTAACTGAGTTTTGCTTTTCCTTAACATTTTATGTACATCTCAGTATATCTTGATAACATATGGTGAGCAAAAGAAATGCATTTAACATGTTATAAATTTTTGGGAAGTTGCTTTTTTGGCTATAAATTATTGGCCATTAGTGAAATTGATCCCCAGTTGAACAGCCAAAGAAAATGTCATTCTTTGTTGTTCTAAATTGTTGCAAATTTCATCCCTTCAGTGATGCCAAAACCAATAAAACTAGTAAAATCAAGGCTCATGGTCATCTAACTTTTAAATAAAATTGGAAAAAAATGGAATAGGTCACTAAACTTGGTGCGTTTGTGCAATTAAGTCATCGGACTAAAGACGTGCAATTAGATATTGAATAAGCAAAAAAGTGCAACTTGCATCTTTTACAGTTTTCCATGTAATGATTACTTAGTTGTTTGCCTACATGAAATGTTTATTATCTTTCAGATGACATAGGAAAGAAAAAAAAAATCGTTTTGGAAAAAAAAAAAAGAAGAGGGTAGAGGCAATTAATAATTTCACTTAAGTAGATGACTAAGCAATCATTACCTGGTAACCTGTAAGAAAAACTCAAATTGCGCATTCTTTGCTTGTTTGATGATCTAATTGCACAAGTTTTTAGTTTAATGACTTAATTGCACAAACCTAACGAGTTCAATGACCTATTTGACACTTTTTCTGATAAAAATTTACAAGACAATCTGATTTCCTGCTCCAAGTAAGATATGCAACTTACATTGTACCAATTATTGCTTTGCTGAATTGCTGGTACAGTGGTACATGGATATTCTGCTTTTAGCTACTTGTACACAAAGTTCATGGGTTTGAGCTCTATGTTCATCTGTTTGAAGTAGCATTGCTATAATCTGATCTTTCATTGCTAATATATGCAGATTAAAGAGAACATGAAAGCTATTGAAGCCATTCCCAAGCTAGCACCTGTGATGGATAAAATTGAAGCTGTAGTTCAAACAAAACCAAAGCGCCCAGATTCTTATCGCTAGGTGCAAAACCAAAGCGTCCATAATCCAGATTCATATTGTTAGGTGCGCTACATACATGAAGTCCTTTGTTCTAACTTCTAATATACATTGCTACACAGCCATTGATTTTCATTCCTGCTTTCTTTGAACCTTTTGCTTTATTTCTGCAACAGAACTTTGTCGAGAACAGCATGCTGCTTTTGGTATTTTCATTTCAGTGGGTGCAATTGTGTTGATGCTGGACATATTTGTTGAAAACTGCATAAAGTTGGGTTGTACATTGTTGGTTTCATGGTTTCTGGTTTATATTATTCCATCTTGTTTTTAATCTAGCTTGTGTTTGTCTCCATTTCCATGTACTACTGGAAAATAAACTATTTGGCAGTTGCCAGGATCTTGGAAATGGTTGCTTCCCAGAAGCTTAAAACTAGTTTCACTTTTTTTTCTTCTTTTTTTTTTTGAAAACCAAAACCAAATGGTAGATTAAAACAAATGAGCAATAGAGTTAGGAGGGACAACCTCCCAATACAACGGATCATCCTGAGATGAAACTGTAGATGCTAGAATATGCGCCCTAGCATTAGCAGCTCTAGGTATAAAATGTACTAAACATGAATTAAAGTAAGACATAATAGATTTGGAAGCCTCTATGGAGTAGCCAACATAGGAGTAGATGTCAACGTGTGATGAGATAATAGAGATCGTAATGTAGAGCAATCCGTGAAAACATGCACCGAATCCAATCCTCGATCCTTAAGCCATGAAAGAGCCTCCTTACAAGCTAGTGATTTCGCCATGAGAGGTGAAAAGCACGCCGGTAGTCGGGATGAGAATGCTGCAATAAATGTGCCATCGTGCGCCATGAGAACCGTACCCATTGATGCCGCTTTGGAATGAGGATCGAAAGCTGCATCGAAATGGCATATCATATCCTCGGCTGGAACATGTAGCGGGTGGGCTGATGCATGCAACATTGTAGCGTCCGAGTGTGGAAGATGATTCGGCAGCAGCTGCTGGGATGTCGAAGCCATGTGGACTTGCCGCCAAGCCGACACAGCCGAATCGGCCATTCTCCAAACTGCCACCGGGCGAGGCAGCCTCTTCTCCCATACCGCAAGGTTCCTCGCTCTCCAAATGTGGTAAAGAATCGCTATCACAACAAACAATTTGTCATGGGTTAGGAGATTGACAGCATCATCAAACCATGCAACAAAATCATCTCCTACAATGTTTGGTAATTGCAATGAGGACTCATGCCATACAAGCTTTGCATAATCACACATAACTAATGAATGCATGGTAGTCTCATGCATTTGACCACACATTGAGCATGTTGGATCCAAATCCACTCTCTTTATAATCAAGTTGGTAGTGGTGGGCAAGACATTAGATAAAGCTTTCCAGAGAAACAATTTCCATTTAGAAGGGCACCTAATCTTCCAAAGATGTAGCCATTTATCATAATTCCCAGGTTGCATCTCCATTTCTCCCACAATACGCCTATAGCCATCTTTCACAGTATAACATCCATGCGTATCATTTGGCCAATACCAAGAATCTTTATAATGGGGTGTGACAGGTACCTTTAAAATACGATTAACATCCGTAGCAATAAACAAGTCCTGTAGGATTGAGATATCCCATGTACTTGTGTCGGGGTCAATAAGGCCTGAAACCACCGAACCCTGTAACGAACTTGGCATGGGAGTTTGAATTAAGGGATTAGGTTTGTTAGGTAACCACGGGTGTCCCCAAATTAGAGTATCATTCCCATCCCCAACTCTTCTTCTCACACCACTACAAACCAGCTCATGAGCAGCCATGATACTTCTCCAACAGAAACTTGGGTTACCTCCTAAACCAGCATCAATAAAAGAGGATTTGGGAAAATACCTGGCTTTATAAACCTGAGTGACCAGCGAATGGGGCCTTGTCAGAAACCTCCAGGCCTGTTTGCCTAGCATTGCAAGATTGAAAGCCCTCAAATCTTTAAAACCCAGACCCCCATATTTTTTAGGCACACACAATTTATCCCAAGCCTTCCAGTGTATACCTTTGTCATTTCCAGAACCCCACCAGTATTTATTCATAGCTCTCTCAATAGACAAACATACTGATGCTGGTAGTAGAAAGACACTCATTGAAAAGGTTGGCATTGATTGAGCCACACTTTTCAGGAGAACTTCCTTGCCCGCCTGCGAAATTAACTTTTTGTTCCAAGAGCTAAACCTTTGTTTAATCTTGTCTTCGACATACGAGAAAACTGCCCTTTTGTTCCTTTCCAATAAATGACAGAAGTCCCAGGTATTTACCAAAGTTAGGGGCCTGTATGACACCCAAAACAGCAGCTACCTCTTCCCTCGTGGGTCCTGCAGTATTCCTACTAAAACACACACTGGATTTATGAAAATTTACTGCCTGCCCCGACATACTTTCGTAATCAGTTAGGCACTGCTTGATTACTCCAGCCTCCTGAACATTTGCCTTAAAAAATAACAAACTATCATCTGTAAAGAACAAATGTGAGATAGGAGGGGCACCCCTTGCTACTCTGCAACCATGAATAGATCCTCTAGCCTCTGCCTGTTGTAATAACAATGAGAGACCTTCAGCACAAATTATAAACAAATAGGGAGACAAGGGATCCCCTTGTCTAATGCCTCTTGTGGGAGTTACCTGACCAGCACTTCTTCCATTGACCAGAAAATTATAAGAAACAGTTGTGACACATAGCATAATCAACTCAATCCACTGGTCAGCAAACCCCAAAACCATAAGCATATGGCGCAGATAAGACCATTCCATGCGGTCATATGCCTTTGCCATATCCAGTTTTAGAGCCCCCCAGCCTCCCACACCACACTGCTTCCTATTCAGATAATGTCCCACCTCTGCTGCAATCAAAATGTTGTCAGTGATAAGTCTATTTGGGATAAAAGCACTCTGGGAGTCAGAGATAATATCCCCCAGAAGGGACTTCATCCTGTTTGCCACCATCTTGGCCATGATCTTATACACCACAATACACAAGGCAATGGGCCTTAAATCAGAAACCAACTCCGGATTAATCTTTTTAGGGATCAGAACTACATTAGTGTTGTTCAAACCATTCGGAAAAGAACAAGTGTTCAGACAATTTAGCACAAAACTAGTGACATCTCCTCCAACCACATCCCAATAGTGTTGATAGAACCCTGGGTTCATTTCATCAGGCCCTGGAGCTTTATCGGGGAACATCGAGAATAAAGCAGCTTTGACTTCCTCTGGTTGAAAAGGCCTAAGCAAGGCCTCATTCTGACCTTGTGATACTCGAGGGACAACAGAAGTAGCAAAATTGCTCAAAGACGAATCCGAACCAGAAGATGCAAAAATCTCAGTAAAATAATTAAGCACAACAATATTCAAATCATCATCCTCAACCCACATGCCAGAATTATTCTTTAAACGAGATAAAGTATTCTTCTTTTTGCGAGCAGAGGCATACCTGTGAAAGAACTTAGTATTTGCATCCGCATTTTTGCAGCCAATGCTGCTTTGCTCTTTGGCGCCAGAAACTCTCCTCCTGCCTCTCCAAACGGCACAACTCAGCCTCAACCTCCTGATATTTAGACAGAGAATCAGTGTCAAGCCGGCCCTGAAGCTGAGCCTGCTCCTTCTTCAAGATCCGAATTTTCTCCCCGAACTTATGAAAGTGATCTCCACCCCAACTCTGTAGCTTCTTACCACAAAATTGTAAACAACTCAGTAATCCACCTCCTCTCCCCTCCTGCCACGCCATCTCAACCTGCTGCCTACAACCCTCATCATGAAGCCATGCCATCTCAAACTTGAAATGCCTGGACCTGTCAGCATAAGAGAACCTGCATTCCTTCACTCCCAAATAGAGGGCAGAGTGATCGGAATTACGAGTCAGAATATTAGTAACACTAGCAGCCGGAAGACAGTCGCACCACTCTGCCCGGGCCAAGACTTTATCAAGTCGCTCCTCCATCCACTCCTGCGTGCCCTTACCCCTTTCCCAAGTAAACTGATGGCCATGCATGGGCAATTGGATCAATCCACAATCATCTAAAGTCTCCCCAAAACCGCGTAGAAGACTATCAGGATGTGGGTTTCCACCTCTCTTCTCATGTTGAAATAGGAGATCATTAAAATCACCTAGTATAACTCATGGCAAAGATGATCTCCCTGCTAGTGATCTCAGGAGGTCCCACGCAGCATTCCTACGACTTCTCTCTGGATAGCCATAGAAACCCGTCATTCTCCATGTCCCTAATCCAGTCACACAAACCTCCACATCAACGTGATTAGTTGAAAAACTCAACAACCTGGCAGTATTATTCTTTCTCCAAAACAAAGCTAATCCACCACTACGACCAACAGAATTAACATAGAACAAACCTTCAAAACCAATCTTAACCCGGAGTCGTTCTGCATGATCCCGGGACACTTTAGTCTCCATGAGGAAGACAAACTCAGGCTTCTTACGGGACACTAAGTCCACAACTTCTCGAACTGTACGTGGATTGCCCAAGCCACGACAGTTCCAACTCAATGTACTCATGATGATGGGCGGGCCTGAGAACTAGTGCCCGCCACCTGCAAGTTTTTTGGAACCTCGGTCATGACAACATCCATAGTACTCGATCCCTGCCTCCTCATGCCACCACCGGAACCCTCACGCCTGCGCTTGGAGACTGCCACCACCGCCACGTCCCCGACACTGGTTTGCGGCACGGGTGAACCCGTCACCGGCGAACCACGGCTGGCCGAAGTGGAACCGGGCCCGTCCTCCTCCCGCGACCGTCCCCCTACCGGCACAAGCCAATTCTCTCCAACACCTCGCGGTCCCCGCCGAGAACCCGCACGAAGCTCCGGCCCGAAGGGATACTGATCTAACGGAATTTTTGCCTCACGAGCTTTCAAACAAAATTTATATACATGGCCCATCATACCGCAGAAAAAGCAAAAGCTGTGTAGTCGTTCGTACTTAAACGATACCCAACTCCAAGACTTATCCTGCTTCAATAATTTCATGCGCCTTTTAATCGGTTTGTCAACTGGTAAAGCCACTCTTATACGATAAAAATCCAGCCACGGGGCTCCTGCAAAACGCTCATCATGCTTAACAAACGAGCCAAGATAATTCCCTATTTGTTCAAGAATTATGCTCGACGTATACCCAACTGGAACATCATGTAGCTGAACCCACATATCAACCGTGTCAAGCGAGACACTCCCGGGAAGCATACCATCCGGCACAGCTCGACAGATCAAAGTGAGATTCTCGTACGACCAAGGGCCCTCATCCAATACGTACTGAAGGTCTGACTCGTGGAAAAATACGAACATAAATAAATTTGGTTGAAGTTCAGTCACTTGTACGCCTTTCACCGGTTGCCAGACAGAAGCAAGAACTTGGCGCATATACTCAAGTTTTATCAGCTTAGTCGACAGGAAACGACCAACCATTGGCCAAGTCGATTGCTCCGCTTCACTCGCCCCACCCGCACCATCAAGAACCGGCTCAAACACGGCATCCTCCTCCTCCAAAGCCATATCCGCCCACCTTGTTGTTAACCTACCAACAGCTTCATCTGACGCAGACGCCATGCACACCCCTCCGCCAGAAACAGCAGCCTGAAACGCCGGTCACAAACGCCTGAAAAACGAAGAAAAAAGACGGGAAACCCTAGAAAAGACTAGGAAAGAGAAAAACCCTAGCAAACCTAGGGAGAGATACTTTTACAAAACTCACTATTTTTTCTTTTTAAAGAGAGATAAATTTCATTAATTAGGATCCAAATACAAAGCATCACAGATGAAAGATAGGAGGGTCCATCAACCATTCCTTACACACCGATGTAGAACTAAACTCTCGAGTTAACAGATAGGCAAATTAATAGTCAATGAATCAATTAGTCAAATTGAAAAGAATCAATTAGTCAAACTGAAAGTCGAAAATAAAAATTAGTAAATATCAATAGTTAAGGAAACACTTTTAGAATTAAGTCTAAATTAAATTAAGGGTAAATCAACGTTTTAGTCCCTCAAATGTGGCCAAACTGTCAATGTTGCCCTTTAACTCGGTATTCATCGATTTAGTCCCTGAAAATAACTGTTTTTGGTCAATTAACTCCATCCGGCCAATTTCCGGCGAAGGCTTCGATTTGGCAGGGGTAAGTTGGTCTTTTCCTTTCATCAGTTCTCCATCCCTCTTCATTTTGCTCCGAAACAGAGGTATTTTCAACCCTTTATTTGCAAGAGCTCCTCCATTGGAGCTACCCAGCTTCTGATTGCATAAAACTAATTCCCCAGTAACAGAATCCTTTGGATTATAGAAGCTCAGTTCCAGCTGTTAAAAGAGAACATGTAAGAAGACATCTGTTATGATTAAAAGGGGACAATCAATCAAAAAATACTAAAGCCTATCCCATGCCTAAACGACACAGAGACTCTGAACCATTTTGATAAGGGAAAAAGACCTACACCATGGTAACCTCTTCTGGGGCACTCTGAGCATCCAATACAATTAACCCACATTATGTCACTTCCTGTATCTACTTGCACATAATAATCCAATGGTGGTGTTCCAATTCCAATCTTAGCAAGAGCTCCTCCATTTAAAATAAGTGAGATCCATAAGAGCTTGAATTTGTGGCAGACACACTTAATCCATCTTCAACCTCTGTTTCCATCTAACCTGAACAACCATAATCGCCGTTGGGAGAGCTCTGCCTGGCCGCCGCAACCCCAAGCCACCGTCAACCTACTGCGCACGCCGAGGAAGAAGAGCTCGCTGGAGGGGGGAAAGATCGCCACCAGAACTGCTTGTTGCAGCCCCTGCACTCGCCGAAAATCTCCATTCACCACCGCCCATACGCGTCATCGCCGGAGTAAAACTCAACCACTACCATCGAGCTCTGTCGATCTGCTGCTGTTTGCCGTCACTAATCTGTCTCTCGTGCTGCCGCCGACGCCATCAGCTCCCCGGAGGAGATGAAGACACCACCGGAGCTGCCACCTCCCGTTCGCCGCCCCCGGACTGCCTCGCCATCGCTGCCCGATTCGTCGTCTGCCGGCCAACAAAACGCGAAGAGAGAGGGAGAGAGGCGCTAGAACAGAATTAATGAACTGATTTCTTGATGGGTTTTCCCTTTCTTGCAATGCTGCACAAAACCCTTGAGTTGACCACAAAATGAAGAGGAGGGAGGACTGAAGAAAGGAAAAGACCAGCTTACCCCTGTCAAATCGGAGCAGTCGCCGGAAATTGGCCGGATGGAGTTAATTGACCAAAAAAGAGTTATTTTCAGGGACTAAATCGATGAATACCGAGTTAAAGGGCAACATTGACAGTTTGGCCACATTTGAGGGACTAAAACGTTGATTTACCCTTAAATTAATAAAGAAAACTGGCCCTCAAAAACTAAAACTATTAAAATCTGGACTATATCACTTGGTTGATTTCCATATTTGAATTAATTAGACACCCCTAATTTTTGAAGGTGACACTTCTATAAAGAAAATAGAGTATTATGGATACAATATTATGGATACAACTAAGCCAATTAAGTAAGGTGACAAACTCTAAATAGACATCCCCATGCTAAGGATGAATTGCACTTCTGTGAAACCGTTTCATGGGTCTCGATTCGTGAGACGGTTAGGGTCAACATAATTTATGTCATAATTTGGACATGAGATGCACATGTTGACTCATATAATAAAAAAATCTTATCCATCTCACGGATTGAGATCTGTAAGACGATGTCACAAAATTTTTTGCCGTTAAGCTTAGATGAAGCCAATTTCTCCCATGGTGGACTACTACTTTTTAAGTCATTAGAGACAATAATTAACATCATTACTAAATTCAGATCACTATACACTATGGATAAAACAAATGACAAATTAAGCAAATTAAGTGACAAACTGGTCTTTAGTAAATTCAAATTACTACTCACAGTATAGATAAAGTTAAGGACAAACTAATCCAATTAAGTAAAATGACAAACTCTAATAAACTACTCATATTATTATGCTAAAAAAAATCATTTCAGTAATTACACTATCGAAATTATAAAAATATCACCGTATTTTTTTCCTTAATTTGTAGCCCTTGATCATCTTAGATCAACTATATAGGTTTTCAAAAAAAAAATATAGGTTCCTATTTCTCTCCTAAGCTGCGATGAGTTCTTATATATATAGAATCCGGTTCATCATATGAGGACCACTCCTCAAGTGAGAACCTGTGGACAAATCCAAACCATTGATCTCAAGATCTAATGAATAGAAAATCAAGTAAAAATAAAATCGAGTCATTTTCATAAATATTATAAACTTTTAGAATTTGTAATATTTATAAAAAATAACGAAATCTTTTTAGAATGTGAATGGGGTGTCCAAGTGAAACGTGAGGGTGGATGATAACTATAGATCTTACTAAAATCAACCGTCCATATTAAACACTGTTTTTTTTTAAAAATGCGATGGTATTTTGGTCATTTTACGTATTTGGTGAAAGCTTAAGGTGTGTATTTTCAGTGATTAAGGTGTGCCATTTCAGTACTTAAGGTGCGTCATTAGTTTTACACTTGAAAACTTAATGTGTTTAATTGTAAAGCTTAATGTGCGTCAATTTAACACTTAAGGTGCGACATTTTAACACTTAAGGTACGCCATTTTAACACTTAATGCGCGTCATTTTATCACTTAAGGTCTGCCATTTTTAAATGGTAGGAGGAGAAGGCATTCAGTTCTCAGATTTTAATTTTTTTTCTTTTTAAAAATTTCATTGATTTGAGCCGTTGATCTAAATTTGATCAACAACTCATATCTCACCTCATCTTTGACCTGAGAGACTCTTTGCACGTGAACTAATTCATATATATATATATATATATATATATATATATATATATATATAATTTGTTCACTTGCGATAGGCCTTCTCAGGTGTAGTTGTGCGGTGAGAGGACAACCATTGATTTTGCCTAAATCAACGTCCATGATCAACAATGATTAAAAAAATGTAGTGGCAATTTGATCTTTTTGCATCTAGGTCAAATTTAAGGTGCGTGGTTTTTGTGCTTAAGAGTTAATATGCATGGTTTTTGTGCTTAAGGTGAGTGGATTTGAGCTTAAAGTGCGTTAGTTGTTGAAACTTAAGTGCGTCGGTTTAAAACTATAGATGCGTAGTTTTCCTTCTTAAGGTGCATCGGCCTAAGGCTTTAAGTGCGTGATTTTCCTTATTTAGGTGTGTGATTTGTGTGTTTAAGGTGCGTCAGTTGTGAAACTTATGGGGCGTTTAGTTGTAGGGAAGGAATTAGGTGCGAAAGGACTTGCAATTCCATGTGAAAAGAATATTGTGAGAATAAAGTGAGAGTTTAAATTTCAGTGTTCGATTTGTGTGCTTAAGGTGTGTGTTTTGTGTACTTAATGTGCCTCATTTTAATGCTTAAGATTAAGTGCGTCATTTCTACACTTAAGATTCATCCTTTGTGTGTTAACTGCACCCCGCACGGAAACTTTTCTTTTCACGAGCCCTTCAATATATATATATATATATATATATATATAAAAGAAATAAATAGTCAAATCTCCGCAAACAAGATTTGACTATTTTATTTCTTATATTATTTTGATTATTTGTTACTTAGAAATTAGACTAGATACTTGAGCAAAAAATTTCACTTATAATTTTAAAATGAACTAAAAAGGGAAAGAAAATAAATACGGAGTAATTTTTTTAAGAAAAGAAAGAAAATGAGTTTTACTTGCAGCCTTGCTTCACGCAACTAACACAATCGAACGGAGGGAGTTAGGCGATGCATTCGCACATTTGTTTTCTTTCACACACACATCGTGGCCGTCCATTTCACGGTCTCTCGAAAACTACAGATTAGAGCCCATTTCATTACGTTATTTGTTGGCACGCTTTCCAATTTGGTTTGTTGGATTTCCACTTCTCACACAAAAGCGCGTGTAGGTGCGTGTTTTTTTTAATTATTTATTTATGGGAAAATGGTCAAATAAGCCCTCCAACATTAACTAAGGAGTCAATTAGGCCCCTGAACATTTTAAAGTAGCAATTAAACCCTTAAACATTGTATTTTGATGCAAAAAAGCCCATAAACCTGTTAATGACCTGTGATCACAGGTCATTAGAATTCCGGCACACTCTGGCCATATTCCGGCACAAAAGTCACCGGCGACCATCGAACGGTCGCTGGTGACTCACTGGAGAAGGCAACCCGCCGGTTGCCTTCTCCGGTGAGAGAAGGCAACCCGCTGATTGCCTTCTCCGGTGAGGAGGCGACCAGAGATGGTCGCCTCCTCACCGGAGAAGGCGACCCAGATTGTCGCCTTCTCACTGTGAGAGAAGGCGACCCAGAAGGTCGCCTCCTCACCGGAGAAGGCGACCGGTCGCCTTCTCACTGTGAGAGAAGGCGACCCAGAAAGTCGCCTCCTCACCGGAGAAGGCGACCCAGTGGTCGCCTTCCCAGTGAGAAGGCAACTGGCGGGTTTCCTTCTCCAGTGAGTCACCGGCGACCGTTCGATGGTCGCCGGTGACTTTTGTGCCGGAATATGACCGGAGTGTGCCGGAAATTTGGTCGGAATTCTAATGACCTGTGATCACAGGTCATTAACAGGTTTATGGGCTTTTTTGCATCAAAATACAATGTTTAAGGGTTTAATTGCTACTTTAAAATGTTCAGGGGTCTAATTGACTCCTTAGGTAATGTTGAAGGGCTTATTTGACCCTTTTCCCTTTATTTATTTATACTATATACTAGGTTTCTAATTTATATTAAAATAATACCTTATACTACATGCGTTATCTATTTATACTTTCTCACTTTTACTCTCTTATGTGACAATAAATGATTAGTTATCTTCATCCGATAAATCCCAATAAAAATATCAAATCAAAATTTTATGAGATGAAGTAAAAATTGGGAGTATGAGTAGTATTTTCTTAAAATAATTTCAAGTCTCCATAACTCCTGCTCAAGAGTCACACTCTTCTAGACCAAGGGGCAGGGGCTTGTCGGGAACAAGCAACAATCTAATCCTAGGTCATAATTGCACTTCTGATGTAATGATTATTAAAATCAGAATGACAATTCCAAAGTCTATCTCTTCTAAGAGCATCCCCAATACTTGTAGTTTTTGAAATTTTTTTACATATATGACTAAGAAAGATAAGATGAGAGAAAAGAAAAAATAAAAAGAAAAAAGATAAACATAAATGTCAGAATAAAAAAAAATCTTAAATAATGGATTTACGTGCCCAGAGGCGCGCCTTATGTGCTCAACACGCATAGATAGAGAATTTTTTTTCATTTTCTCTCTCCTCATAGTCCCACAAAAAATCATATCTCCCGCAAATTAAATTTCTAGCTCTCATCTCTCTCCCAACTCATCATCTCTCACATCCAACTCATCAAAAAACTAAGAAAAACTTGTTGATGGAGATGCTCTAGGATCTCCAATGGTTGTAGTTTTTGAGAAGTTTTTATATGTTTGACTAAGAAAGAGAAGATGGAAAGAAAGAGAAAAAAAAAAAGAAAAAACAAACCAAAAACAAAATCTGATTAAGGGAAGTTAAGAAAAGACAAACAATAAAATGAAAAAAGACAGTACAATAGTTTTAGTTTTACTTGTACTTCAACATTAAATTTTTCTGAATTAATTTAACTTAACTGAGAAATCTAATGAATAATGTACTTCGTACAAAATAAGAGTATCTTTATCAGTTCTTGATTTTTCTCCGTTTTTGAAGTGCCATTAGGAAATAGAGAGGAAGGCAAGAAAAAAGAAAAAAAGAAAAAAGAAAACAAATGTTGACAACATATAAAAAGAATTGAAAAACATGCTAAATATGCGCGCCTAGTAGAGGCGTGCTATGCACTCGCCCAATAGGCGCGATTCTTGCTGCGCTCCACGCTAGAATTAAATGACTTTGTTTTTCCTTTTCTCTCACCTGACGGTCCCGCAAAAAATTAAAATTTGAAGGATAAAAAAACAACTAAAAATTACTCTCCACATTTATTAAAAACCAACTCCTAAATTTTTTACTATTTCAAAAATCATCAAAAACTCATTGTTGGAGATGCTCTAAAACAATAGAAAGCAATAAAAAGTTGTGGAAGTGTAGAATACAAACGCTAAAGTGGAGCGTGGACTCACAAAAGCTAAGGTGTAAAATGATATTATAGGAAATAATAAAGAAAAATAGGGAAAAAAAAAAAGAAAGAAGAAAAGATCTTGCATCTCAATCCGACTCCATGGCCCATCGACCCATCCCTTCCGGATAAACTCTCACGTGTTCTTCCATTTCGCAAATCCCAATGCTATTTATATTAAGACTCGCACACGTTTGAATTCGATTCAATCCCTTGATACACATTCGCCTACAGATTTCTGTTTGAGAGAGAGAGAGAGAGAGAGAGAGAGAGAGAGAGAGAGAGATATGGAGAAGGCAATTGAGAGACAAAGGGTTCTGCTTCACCACCTACGACCTACTACGTCTTCCCTCGATTGCATCGAATCCTCTATTTCTGTGAGTCTATCTCGCGCAAGTGATCTTGATTTTCGTTTCCTTGTTGCTGGATTTCTTAATGTTTGATCCGGATTTATTATCTGCTTGTAGCGGGTTTATAATTTCGTCTGAATTAGCTGATTTTTTAATTAGTTTTTAATTCCTTTTGAATTCGATCTTACTGTTGCTGAAATTTTCATTCCTGTTGGCTTGGTTTTCCGATATTGTTACGCTGTTTAATTGGTGTGATAGATTTGTGTTAATCACTAAATAATTCTTGATTATACCCAGATTTACTCTTTTTGTGCTCAAGTATCCGTTTTAAATGAGAAAAGATGTAAACTTTGATTCAGGACTCAGGACTAGTGTTGATGATTAAAAAAGCGGAGGAAGGTAAAAGGATAAAATGAGATAAAAGAGGAAAATCAATTTTTTAGACAATCAGCCTTAGTATAGTGTATTAACGTGTGTCTGTGTGTATCTTTTATATGTCACTGCATAAGTATTTTACTACTATGAGAAGTTAAAAAATGGTGCGCATGCCACACACATGTTATGTC
>CM008341.1:15234632-15245437 GCA_002525835.2 Ipomoea batatas | reverse complement strand
TTTTGTTTTATTTTTTATTTTTTCCCTCCGCCCTCATTTTCTCTTTCTTAATCACACTTACAAAAATCTCTCAAAAACCACAAAAATCTACACTATTGAGGAAGGCCTAAGGGTGTGTTTGGAAACCAATAAATCATTTTCTGGGTTTCCAATGTTTAGCATAGGAAAATTTTAAAAGCAATGGAAATTGATTTATGGTCAAAGGAAAATCAAAGGCAATTTTCTGTTTGGAAGTCATTTTTCACAGTTTAGCTGCAACCTTCTCCATCTCTTCTGGTGGTTTTCGTCAATTAAGAACCATAAATTTGATTCCGGACGGAAACTAGTTAAATCTAGTTTAGTTTCTACCAAAAACCAAACCATATTATTTGTAAACCAAAAAAATCTGGTCTGGTTTCTAATAGAAACCAATTCAATTAATCTGGTTTATGTCGGAAACCAATTAGTTTGGTTTCCCAATTAGTTTGGTTTCCGTCGGATTAACTGGTTTTCGACGAAAACTAGTAAAACTATGTACTGGTTTAGAAACCAGTTAATCTAGTTTTTTACGGAAACCAGACCAGATTTACTTGTTTCGGAAGTCGGAAGCCAGTTTATCTGATTTTTGGCTTTTGAAATCATTTGTTTAAAATATATGAAATTATTGTTCATTATTATTATTATTATTATTATTTATAAATAACACTGATTTTTTAATACAGTGTTGCTCATTTTTCTGAAAAATGAACCAAACACACTAAGTTTTCTGAAATACAACCAAACACTGAAAATGAAAATATTTTCTGAAAAATAACTCATTTTTCGAAAAACATTTTCCAAAGTCATTTTCCGGATTTTCAAACACACCCTCCTAAGTGTTTTTGTTTTTTTTTTTTTTTGGATGACGAGAGGGAAACCTTTAACCATTATTTTAAGAATGTACACTAGTAAATCCCGCCGAAGGCAAATCATTCTAGACCCACTATAGCTGATTGACTCATAAGCCGATTCCGATCCATTGAAAATTGAACTTGTAATACCAAGTAAACATTTTGACTAATTTGGCTGTGGTGGTCACCAAGCTATTAAGTTTTTATAATTAAACAGATTAAGTAATGGAAAAGTTACTTGTTCATAGCAGAAATGGTAGACAGCTAGCTAGCTGTGTACGCAATTAATTACTGTACATTTGAAAGAGCCAGCAATAGGTCCATATATTACAGAGCATCAGATGGCTACAGGTCGCCAGTAAATTTTGTGCCTTAGCCAAAATCTAGCTTAGCTTCTCTGATGACTGATATACGCAGTCGGAAACTGTAAAAAAGCAAACAAGGGAAAAAAAAGTCTTCACCATAGCACAGATAATTGATTGTTATGTCATACTCCGTATAAAGGGCGCCTTAAGAACACCTGTTAACACAACCATATATATGCAACGATATATATAAAACGTATATACGCATGTCAAAAAAGAAAAAAGAGGAAAGTGATTGGGGGTGCAGGGTGGAGCGGAGGTAAAAGCAAAAGAGATGTCTTTCTCAAGCACAGATCCCTATGGAAATGCAGCAAAGATGGCCAGCATTCCTTGTTGCAACTCATTCTTTTTGTTTTGTTTAAAGGGGGGTGCTTTGCTTTGTTCTCTTTAGAAATTAAATCTTTTCACACACAGACAGAGAGATAAGAGCAACAAAAAGAGAGAATATATGGATGAATATTTATTGATTTTTTTTTTGGTTAGAGTTTTGAGTTTTCCTTTTTCTCTTCAGCTAGAAAACAAAATAGTAAACCAGCTTTCAGAAAGCAGAAGATAGATTAAAGAAGGTGAAGGTTAATACAATAGTCTGCTAGCTCATGGATATATATAGGGTAGTTTATTTGGTATCCCAATGTATGACTGACTTTGCTTAGCTTTTGCCCTCGAGAAGTTTTCAGAAAATCTCTTCTGGGTTTTTCGTTTCTTTGAGAGAACTGAACCAAAAAAGAAAAAAAAAATGAAGTCTTTGAGTAATGATGGGTCTGGCAGCAATAATAATGGAAACTGGTTGGGTTTTTCCCTGTCTTCTCACTCCAATAATCCTTCTTCGGTTTCTTCTTCCAGTTTAGCCCACTCTATTAACTATAGTAATGCGAATGCCATTTACTATGGGCTTGAAGGTGAGAATGCAGCAGCAGGGCTGTTGTCTTCTTTGTCTGTAATGCCTCTCAAGTCTGATGGCTCTCTTTGTATTATGGAATCTTTCAACAGGTCACACCCCCAAGGTTTTTAGCTAAATCTACAGTGTTTCTTTCTTTGTTTCTTGGCTGTTTTTTGTTTGTTTGTTTGATTAGGCTCTCATGGAATCTTTATGGTTCCCATTTTGATTAGGTTTGGTGATTCCAACCCCCAAGCTTGAGGATTTCTTTGGGGATGCAACAATGGCCCCCCATCACTATGATGACAGAGGTGGTGGGATGAGTTTGAGCTTGGACGGCCAAGATTTCCTCAACCATCTTCAAGACTACTCTGCAATGAGAGGTGGGCATGAGGTTCAGCTCCCAACAATGCCAGAAAACCAAATGTCTGCAACTGTTGGGCTAAAGAATTGGGTTGCCAGGGGGTTTTCAGGGGAGCATGTGATGAATGAAAATGGTGGAGAGTCTGCTAATGGAGCTATTGGAGCTATGGGATATGGAGATTTTCAGTCTCTGAGCTTATCTATGAGCCCTGGCTCACAGTCAAGCTGTGTCACTGCCACACACCACCAAATCACACCCACTGTTACTCAGTGCTTGGCCCCAGAAACCAAGAAAAGAGGGGCTGATAAGGTGGTGGATCAGAAACAGATTGCTCATAGGAAATCCTTTGACACATTTGGGCAAAGAACATCTCAGTACAGAGGTGTTACTAGGTTAGATCATCCCTTCATTCCCTGTCTGGTCTTATGAATATATACAATTTTTTGATAAAATGTTTATTGTTTTGAGTTTTGGCCATTTCAGGCACAGATGGACTGGGAGATATGAAGCTCACTTGTGGGACAACAGTTGTAAGAAAGAAGGACAGAGCAGGAAAGGGAGGCAAGGTTTGTAATAAGCATAAACAAATCATGAAACTGACATAACATTGTGTTCATAGTTTCTTTCTTACCTAGTAATCTGATTCATTTTTGTCTTTCCATGATCTTTTTTGCTGGGGACACCAAATGGCTGCAGTTTATCTAGGTAAAACATGATGATCTGGTTTACCAATTCCCCATGCCCCCAAAACATTATATATATATATACACAGCAGTATTGATGGTAGTATTATTGGTTTCAAATTTTAGGGGGCTATGACATGGAAGAAAAGGCAGCAAGGGCATATGATTTGGCTGCAATCAAATACTGGGGACCATCTACCCATATCAATTTCCCAGTAATGAACCAACCTCAATATCATTTATATATGCTGCAAACTTTCTTCCTAAACCTAACATCTGTCTGTCTGCAAATCTGTCATGCAGTTGGAGAACTATCATCAAGAGATAGAAGAAATGAAGAACATGACTAGGCAAGAATATGTTGCCCACCTAAGAAGGTACCTTAGCTTGCTTCTTAAACCTTAATCCCCTCCACTAGACCTCTTTGTCTCTCTGCTTCTGGTTTTCACCTTTGCATTCCTTTTTCAGAAGGAGCAGTGGCTTCTCAAGGGGAGCTTCAATCTATAGAGGAGTCACAAGGTCTTCATATTATCCTTCTCCATACATTATTTACTATAGCAACAAGAATAATGAAATAAATTTGGAGAACCAGCTAAGTTGGTCAGCCTATTGACACAATAATCACAAGGTTTCAAGTCTGACTCCTAGTAAGAGTGGTCTGTTGACCTTCTTAGCTTGAGCTTGTCAGCTATAAGTAACTTATCATAGTTTAACACCATTTACCAGATAAGATCACAAGACAGGTTTACCCAATATACACTTTCAAATAGAGTTTGTGGGTTTTCCTCGCCACTCAAAAAGAATGCAATAAATTAATGGATGCTATTTTGTGTTAGTGAAGTCACTTACTTCCCTCTTTTCCTTTAGCAGACACCATCAACATGGAAGATGGCAAGCTAGAATCGGCCGAGTTGCCGGAAACAAAGACCTTTATCTGGGAACATTCAGTAAGTGCAACAGACATTATTGACTTTCTGGATCATATCATGTGAACGGTGCAACAATTATCTAATAAAGTTGAAGTCATTAGCACCTCATTAATATAAAAAATATTTAGAAAGGCAAAGATTAAATCTTTGTTGATATATGAGTAAAGGGTGTTTTCTCTTTAGTACTTTATTTTTTTGCCATAGTAGTGTAAGCTCAGACTGCAGGCTCATCACGATCTGTCGCGAAAGAGGGTTTGAATGGCTGCATGTTTGTCAGCATAATAAGGCTCCCCTTTGTCGTCCCGTTATTTTCACATTTTAATTTCCCTAAATCTTGTCTTTTGCTCATTGTTCTCGTTAATCTCAACATAATCATCTGATCTGATAAGTTTATTGAATTCCAGGCACGCAGGAGGAAGCGGCGGAGGCTTATGATATTGCGGCGATTAAGTTTCGAGGTTTGAATGCGGTGACGAATTTCGACGCTTCGAGGTACGATGTGGAGCGGATAATGGCGAGTAGCACGCTTCTCACCGGCGAACAAGCGCGTCGGAGCAAGAACAACATCACGGCAGCGTATAACCAAAAACCCGGCGGCGGCGGCGGCGGCGATGATTTCAGAAGCTCGTGTTTAGGGTTAGAGGGGATTGATACGATGATGATGATGAAGACTAATAATAATATTAATCATCTGTCCAATGCTTCTTCGTTGGTAAACAGCGTTGAAAGTTCCCGGGAAGGCAGCCCTGACAAGACGACCCCGCCGGCGGTGCAGTTTCAGTCGCCGGCGCCGGCGGCCAATTTCTACGGAAATAGTAGTAGTGTGAGTAACGTGAATTCTTGGATTTCTTCTGCGGCGGCGGCGCAGCTGAGGTGTCCTGTGCCGGTTTTCGCTGCATGGACAGATGCATAGCTAAACTAGCTAGCTGATGATGATATATTAATATTATGGTTACGTTTAATTCGGGGGTTAGCGTTAATTGTCTGAAACATCGGAGATCTTTCTCATGATGACGATCAAAGATGACCTAGCTTAGCTAGATTCGTTGTACGAGGTTTTTCGGATTTACTACTGCTTAAATATTTGGGTGGCCTGGGTTAATTAATTTAAGTGAAAAATAGCTAGCTACCTTTAGCTAGCTCTTGTAACCTACATTACGTTACGTTCTTCAATTCATTTTCTCTTGGACAAACTTCACATTAGGGTCAACGCATATTAATTTTAATTTTAAATTTTGGCTAGTATAAGATATATTATACACAAAAATTAATTAATCTTACAAGTTACAAGTTCAAATATGTGTAAGCAATAATGCTCTACGAGGCCCCAAAAAGGATTGTTAGCTCAAAACCACTACTCCAGAGTGTGCATGGAGTAAATTTCGTATTGAGATCCTAACCGGGAAATGATCACAAATGAGTAACCAATATAGGAAAGCCAATAAGCCCCGACCTAAGTTACCCATACTTGATAGCTACACTCAAAAAAGCCAATAAGCTGATCTCATTGAAAGTCAAATTTTTAATCTTCTGATTATCAAGTCAACCACTTGATTAACTTAGTTCTAGCCACCCAAGTTTTCATTTTTAAAACTTGTATGCTATAGTAATGGTGAGAAAAAATAATGTTATTAAACAAATGATATACATCATAAATTAATTAAAGAGAACATTCTCTTTTTATTCATTTGATTGCATTGGCTATTTTGGATACAAGGCTACAAGCTATCAAAGCCAGAATTGATATGATGCGCCCGGGATAGTGATTCAGTGATTGAAAAACTGCATTTAAAAACTCGCTTCTAGTTACAGTGCAACCCACAAACGTCTGGCAAAACTGGGATACTTGAATTATTATTATTATTTTTTAAAAGCCAAAATGGATGAAAAACACCTGTACTTGGCCACTTAGCATCTCCAATGTATATAGACTGTCATGCAGGAATTTGCATGACATGATTATTTTCCAGTAGAAAAATTGCATGAAACGATATTGGGCACTACAACATGGGATGATTCAAATCATCATAATTGCATATTTCATTTATTGTCCTACCAAGTACATCACAGCTCAAAGTGTTAAAGCTAGATTGGTGGGTATTTCTCTAGAGCCTTTGACCATAACAGGAATATATAATTACCTCTCTCTTCTTCTTTTTTTTCCCATCTTATTATTTTCTTTAATAATAACAATATTATTATTATACATTCATTTTCCCTGATGTTAGTTCCGGCCAGTACCTTTCTCTCCAACATCATCATTACTAGATTCTTTCATGAGCTTTGTCTAAAGTTGATGGAAACATGCCTCCCAATTATTCAAAAAGATAAGGGAGAATGGGTGCACTGCACACTGGACTCTCTCTCTCACACACACAAACACACACAGTTATTATCATCTCTATTATTTGGATGGATTAACATTAATTAATTTAATCACACCCCATTAATTGTTTGCTGCTTTTGTTCTTCATAAACTTTTTGTCTTTCTTTTCCTGCTTGGCTGCATCAGCAAAGGGCTTTGTTTCCCTTGTTTTTGTAGAAACGTGCGAAAAGGGTACGGCGTTGTTGAATATATTATGCGACTAATGAAGCTGCGGAACGATTAAGGTGGGATTAGTTATCAACCGTATCTTAATCAGCTGCTTATCTGTATCAAGAAGATATCAAGCCAGGTCGGAATAGGATATGATATTGCTGTGGTCAAAAGAAGGATTCTGTGTCGAAAACTTGGAAAACTAAAAATAAGGTTGTTAGAAGAACAGCTTTTTCAGAAATGTCTGCGAAATTCAGCCAATATTATTATTTATATTATCTTGTTTGTGAAATTAAATATACCGTTCTCACTTGAAATTGAATTTGAAATTTTAGCGTTATAAGTTAATTGTTGGACTAGGTGGTGGGCAGGGGCGGAGCCAGAAAATTCGAGTTGGGGGGGCCAGTGTAGTAGAGAAAATTTTACCGTGTTAGTCGACATTATAATTAACCATACAATATTATTATTTTTACCATACATTATTGTAATTAATATTGATAATGATTTTTAATTATATTAATAAAGTATGAAATATATAATTATATGAGTACGATTGACACGAGTGCCGATCATTACTTTAGAATTTTTTCACATAACACAAAATATTATAATAATAACAACAACAACAAGAACAACAAGAACAACAACATTTATTTAAATATAAATTGTCAATTTTTATCAAATAAAAAGTTTTTTCAATTATTTTGTCACCAAATATTTTCATAATTAATTGATATTCATTTTACTGATTAACAATATTTCAAATTTTGGGAGATAAAAGATAAAAATCAATATCACGAATTAAACAATCAATATTAATTTTTGACAATTTCAAAACTAATTATTTAAACAAGCAAATGTACATCTTCAAAGTGTAAATAAATAATTAAAACACACAATAAATCATTAATTAATTAATCAACATAACTAATAAAACTAAAGCATATATCTCAAATTTGGAGATTTTAAAAAATAAAATGGATATTTGATGCCCTCCTCCATTATTAAAATCTTGATAAAAGAAATAAGATAAAAAGAAAATGGTGACTTTAATTATTTGCTTGGTTTACTTCTTTCTATTTAATGAATTTAAACTTTAATATATATTTTGAGTTCATTTAATATAAACATAATAGATTGTTTTTTAAAAAAAAATAGAGGGGGGTCAAAAGTGTATTTTAACCCTACTATATCAATATATACATACATATTTATTAAAATATTTTAAGGTGGGTAGGGGTAGGGTGAGGTGGGGTGGGGGTTGGGGGGGGCCAGGGCCCCCCTACCCCATAAGGTGGCTCCGCCCCTGGTGGGTGATATAGTGAGTTGATGTATGTATTCGTGCGCGTAAAATGTAATGATTCCGGCCGAGTGTAAACATTATTATGATGTCTGGTCGGCATGCAAAAGCGGAATATTTCGTCGGCTGGATCTACTTAGCCCGCAATCTTAGGATGATTTTGGTCTGAGTTAACAAGGCCCAAACACTAATGTTAATAGACTTTGTTTTCTTCCTCCTGAGGCCTATTCTGGAATCTGGATCATCTTGGAATTCATGGCTACTGACAAAAAGTGGATATGGGCTTTCGGGTTGGGTTAAGGGAGGATGACAAATTATGCTATGGAGTGGGTACACCTGGAAAGGTGGACCAATGTCTATATTCACAATTTTAAATCTTAATAAGTTAATATATTAAATTACATTACTCAATATTCACAATTTTTGAACTCTATATTCACAAATTTGTTATATAAATTAAAAAATTGTGTTATATTATTGAATATAGAGTTCAAAAATTATGAGCATAGAGTTCAAAAATTGTGAACATAGAGTTCAAAAACGGTTAACATAGAGTTCTAAAATTTTGAACATTGACCTAAGGTGGACCCGAGTCCATGGCATAACAACCGAGGGAGGATGGGTGGGATAAAAATCGAACAAGTTGCGGTAGGTCTGAACAAATTAAGTCTGGACATGTTATTAGCAGTTGTTATGCTTGATCCAGGTCCATGTTTATAATTTTAGAATTCTATGTTCACAATTACATAACTCTGTGTTTACAATTTCAGAACTCTATATTCAATAATATAACACAATTTTTGAATCTGTATAACAAAATTGTGAATATTAAATAATGTAATTTTGTATATTGGGATTTAAAATTGTGAATATAATGTTCTAAAATTGTAAACATAGAGTTTTTAAATTGTGAACATGAATCTGAATTCACATTGCAAGGTGAATCCGGGTCCATAGCATAATTTGACGTTTTTAATAGGGGGTTGGCGTATTTCCACCCCTACTAGGAGGGGTGGGGTTTTGGGAAAAATATAATTTCTTAGCTAGGGGACTTTTATAGCAAAATTGGTCATGGCTCATTTCTTCTTGACATATGGTCTATAAGCTGTTATCTTTTGTTCTCATGGTTTTATATAGTTTTTGGGCTTTTCATGCTAGAACAGAAAGCTGTTCTGCATTTGATTCATTCATATCAATTACACATATAATTGAGGAAGAAGTCCAATTCTGCTTCTTCTGTCATGGGCTTCTCTTAGATTCTTACAAGAAAACATTAGAAGAACAAAAAAAAGAAGCTGTTCTCATGCACTCCTGCAAATTTGCAACACAATCTCATCACTATTATCTGCCTAAAAAGCCTCATCATGGTGATCTGTTTCATCATAGATTTCCTCCTGCAGAATATATGAACATTAAGGGCATTTAGTGTCCTGAGAAAATTTTATAAAAAAAAAAAAGAAAAAAAAAAGAAAGAGGAAGAGTAAAAAGGTTTGTGTACTTTGAGAAGCTGTTCTATGACATCTTCCATGGTTATAATGCCAACAACTTCTTCTGCTGTGAGAGTTAAAACTGGTTTTTCATGAACAGGCAGGACTGCTGGGTGAAATTCTTCTGACCATCTTCTGCTCTTTGAATATTCCCTTCGCGAAACCGAAACATTTGCATTTGCAGACAATCCCCTTAACCTTCTCAGTGATCTTCTGTCCCTCAAGCTTCTCTTTTGTGGAAAACTCCCTCCAGGAATATCTATCATCACTGCTCTCACAGTTCACATGAAGAAGAGGGGAAAATGAAAACAAAAACGAAAACGAAAACAAAAAGAAAGACAAATTAAAAAGGCAAACCATTTCTGCTTGACAGGCTGCTGCTTCTTTTCTCCATTGTATCATTTTGGCACTTCACAACAACTGCCATGTGACTTAGTCCTTTCTGGAACTCGTTTAGTATGTCGTACAAGGGCATCGTCTCTGAAACTCTGACACACGTGAAATCTATGTTACGAAACATGGACAGAAAGCCTGAAATTAAACATTCAGATTATTGGTACTACCTTGGAAGGCGACGAATTGTTACATTTTTGACAGGTACCTCGTCTGCTGGATTGATCGTCACCAAATTCTTGGCCTGCAATGTTCTGAAACAGTTATAAGGGAATCGATTCTGCTTTGGAGAACGAAAAGCAATGAATTACCAGAATGAGCCCAACTAAGTTTGTTGGTTGCTCATAATAAACAGGCACTCTACTGTGTCCTTTCTCCAGGATCAAATTTATCGTGTTCCTGCTCGTAGAGTTCTCATCAGATCAGCATATACATGTTATGCTTCTCAATTTTGGAATGAAATTAATTATGTTTCCCTACAAAATGCACCTACCTGTCCAGTATGGCATTGATATCAATTGTGAAAGTTTCAGATATGGGGGTCATGGCATCTTTTGCTGTTTTCTCTGCAAGTTCAAGTGCTCCTGCAATGATGGTTGTCTCATCAATTGATAGTTCTCCCCCCTTCCCAGCCTACACCAAAACAAGAACACACAACATTTCTGGAAACACCATAAATTTGTCACATCCAACAAAAGACAGACTCCTTCAGAATCATATCATTCCAGTCCTAAAATCTGATCAAGAAATGACAGGTGGTAATGTGGTATGTACCTCATTTCCATGCAAATCAACCAATGTTTTCAGCTCAGCTCGTCGAAACAGCGATTTATGATCATGTCCCAGGATACAGTCTAACAGCTGATTATTGTGATATAAAAACACATGAATTATGAATTACAAATGATCAATTAGCTGATAGGCGTTAATTGATAGCTGATAGTTGATAGTTGATTGTGTTAGCTGTTTTGACGGTACATATTAGAGTTCTGAAGGACTGAC
>CM008341.1:15190412-15201619 GCA_002525835.2 Ipomoea batatas | reverse complement strand
CAACATAATGAAAGAGGGTGGGGAACTTTTATTTATATATTGTTCAAATTAAAGCCAAATCTTTTTAGCAAAAAGCGCTTGATGTTTTTTTTTTTTTTTTTTCAAAAATGTCATTTCTAACTTTGTAGATGAAAATCTCATTTTCCAAATGCATTTGTTCATCAACACATTCGGCTAAAACACAACGTAAATTCCATAACTATAATCACAACAATGTGAATTAATATGGACAGCTAGACACTAAATGTTACATACACAATTACTGTAACATTTTAACACATTTAGATTAAATTTTACTCCGTAACATCTTAATGGATCTATTTTAACAATTTTTCATTTCTTAAAATTTATTATTCAATTTTGCTATTCAAATTCATGATAACATAAACTTGTTCATCGGCGTGGGTACTAATAAAACAAAACATCTGAGGAAGATTCATTCAATTACCAGTCAGGACTAGTACATTGCCAAAAGATTGGAGATATATATATGGACTTTTTACCCTAATCTCTATTTTGATTCAATAACTGTACTTGGAAGCAGAGCTCACTCTAGGTCTCAGAGCATATTGCATATACAATGGTCTAACCTGAATCCGACAGAGAGGCAGCGGCAGAGATACAGGGATCTGAAGAATGAAGATAGACATACTCTTTTGCCATTCATTTTCATCTGGGTTAATTGTGCAGTTAAACTACAAATAAATAAATAATCCAAAAGAAAATAAGGACAAAAAGCTATACAACCATACATACATTATACACAGCATTTCAAATAATAGCCATACCTTTGTACAAAACATTGGAAGTTGAAATGCTTGATGTTTCAATGCCGCGAGTATTTTGGCATGGGCTCGTGCTCAGATGACGTGTTGCAACGCTTCATAAAGGAATCGAGAGTTCTTTGTTTCATAGGGCTTTTACTTGAGTTATCTTCTAATACTTCCAAGGACTTCTCTTGGCCGTCAAGCATCTGGAAATCATGGCGAGATCCCAGTAAGGGTTAGGAAGCAACTTGTTGAGTTGCCGGATGAAAAACTTTGAGACTCAACAAATATCAATATCAATATAGGTTTAGTAAAGGAAAGAGGAGAAACCTGTCCCAAATTTTCCAGCTTGTTCTTTACAACATCCCTTAAAAAATAAAATAACCCCATCCTACACTGTTAAATGTTGTACATGTATACAATCCATAATCAAATGGAACTGAATAATTACAAGCATACCAAATTATGTCGTCAACAGTGTCATTTGCCAGCAGATAGTATATATTGACCGATGACACCTGAAATAATAAGGAAGAAACTATTTAAAGTAGTCAAAATTTTAACTTCTAATCTAAAACAATGTAGAGAACAAATTCTTCTGAAAATGTGGCACTGCACATGGAAATAATTAAAGCCAAAAGCAATTTATTTAAAACAGTGGGGGTACTAGAAAGGCTATAACTAAAATGCGACATGCCAAAGGCTGACTATAAATAACAATATCATAATCACCTGGCCAATTCTATGAGCACGATCTTCTGCTTGAATAAGGTCACCTGGAGTCCAACATAGCTCTGCAAATATGACTGTGCTTGCTGCTGTTAAGGTTAACCCAACACCCCCAGCTTTGATAGATAGCTTGAAACCAAAATAGTTAATGAAAATCATTCTCCACCAATCCACTTAGGATCCAAATGTCAAATTATATTGAAGGACTAGATTATAAGGAAAGTGGACAAGAGTACAAGACAGATACAAAGCACACCATCTTTTGAATGAAAGTGAAGTAAGCACTGAAATACCACTGCAGCCTTTATTGATGCTTTTTCCTGAAAATCTGTGACCAAAGCTTGGCGTGATGCTGCTGGAGTACCACCATCAATGCGAATGCAACCAACTTTCTTTTTCTGTACAAGTAATCTCACTTCTACTAAGAATATAATTCCTCAAAATAGTTCATTGAGAAGTAAGTAGTAAGACCTTACAAGCAAATACTGGTGAATTGCATCAATCATTTCTGCGTGATGTGCAAATATAAGGAATTTGCAGTCTGCCTGTGCATTTAAAAAACTGAAAGTTAAGCACAACATGAAGAGCAACACAATGTAGCTTTATGCACGTCATGTGAAGAATTGTTGCAATGTCAACTAACAAGTAGGTTACCATGCATAATAGCCATGCCAGCGTTTATAAATTATGAGTTGGTGCATAAACCCCCAAAAAAAAACATTTTGGTGCATCAGAAACAATATTGAGATACATCTAAAACATATAGAATGCAGGATAAACAGCTCTATGATGGCCTCATTATAAGTTTTTTTTTTTTTTAATCCAAAGTGTAATTTTGACTAAGTTCCAATCCGTACTGAGTGTCAGTCAAAAATGGTTGCATCCAACTTTAATTACACTTTACCACACTGAAAGTTTGCTTAATAACACTTTACCACCCTGAACTCAAAAAATCACTGTCCCCTCAAAACCCTAAAATTATTATTCAATAAACTACTTTGCACTTTAAGCTTCATACTGGAGTATTGTTCTGTTATTGAAAATTCATTTTCACACAAATGAAAAATATTACACAATTTTATAGTTGCACTTATAGGGATGATTGATTGATTGCGAATATAAATTTTAAACAATTTAGAAGATGAAAATGTACATTAGCTACATCAAACAAAATTAATAATTTCAAACATTTCCATCTTGAGCTGCTCAGCACTACCTTCCCTAAACTTTATAGTGTTGCAAAGTGTAACTTCCCTTTTTATTTAGTCACCTCAAATTTTTATATATTATTAAATTTCAAAGTGAGACATAACTTTTTGACCCAGACTTCTACTAGATGACTTGTTTCAACTTGCTGAGCTCAAACACTAGTAATTGGGGTGGGTTAAAAACTTACCTGTCCATTTGCCACCTATGAGAATAAAAGAACTGAACAGTGTAGCTGTGCTGAGGGCAATGGAAAGAAAGAACGATCAACATACCTCAATAACTGTTCCTAAGTAATCCAAAACTGATGGAATCTTGCCCTTTGCAGAAGCAACATAGATCTGGAGTGGTGCAACAAACATACAAGGAAATGAAAAGAGTGAACTATTTTTACCCTAAAGCAAAAAATAATAATAATAATAAAGAATAAATATGTAGGCAGTTTCAACAAAATTTGAGCAATGCAATCAAAGTTAATAATTAAGCACCTGAAGGGAATAAAATTTTAAACACTTTATGGCAATTAAATTTCATTTTTGGTGCCATAAATTTAAGCCAAGTTTGAATTTTGTCCCAATTGTTTCAGTAGCTTCAATTTGATCTTCATAAATTGGTCAGAAAAGACATGATCTATTTAAACCTATGTCATACTTTCAGGATGAAATTGAAAGCATTTAAGCATTTAGGACCAAATTGAAGCTTAGCTTAATCTTCTAAACCCAAAAAAAAAAAGATATTTACTCCAAATTTTAGATAGATGTCAAATATATGAATGTACTCCATTGAAATTAAAATTTATGATGGTCATTGTGCTTAGAGAGAGTATTATGCTCATAGCTTGGGTGAGACTTGCCTCCCACATGGCCGCAAGGGATCAGAAATCAGAAGCAATAATAACATATTAAGAGCTTGGCAAGTAGATTAATAAATAGTGGATAAATTGGGCAATCATCATTAAAAGGAGGGGCACAAGATGATTGTTATTGCAGAAGAATGGGTCAATTGGGATCAACTAGCTGAGAAAGGGGCAGACAAGTGTCAACTAAAAATAAAATGAGGTAATAGAGAAAATGGAATTTGTGTTGTAAAAAAAAAATAGCTTGTAGTGCAAAAGCTGAAGAAGTCCAAGGTACCTTATAATTTGATTTTTCTTGCACAGAAATCATACCGCAGTAATGCACTGAAACAACAAAAAGTACCTTATTTATAAGATTATTCATAGTGAGCTTAAGTGATTCAGCTTCATCCTTGGACTGGCTTGATTTAATTTTGCTTTTGATAATCTCCAACTACAGGAAAAAATAAATAAATAAATAATATCATATTGGAAAGTTTACATACTAAGCTAAGTGCAGTTTTTACCCCTTTTTTATGCATAATATATCTACTTTAACATACACACTAAAATAAAAGAAACTGAATTGCTATGACTTCAAAATATATGTAAGTAGTAAACCCAAAAGGAAGCCTTGGAGCAATGGTAGAGTTGTTCTCATGTTAGTAGACAATCCCTAGGAAAGGGGAGCCTTGAAGGTTACAGTTTTGAGCCTCTTAACCATCTTTGTGCTGAAAAGCAAGAGAAGACTGCAGATAGGGCCATCCCCACACCTTGCACATATCAGGAGCTTCAAGGATGGGCCACTTGTCTTTCTTAAAGAAGAATAAGCCCACCTCATTTTTTACACAAGGCATGCTTAAGAATGTGTAAATAAAATTCAATATAGACAAAACCAGATTGAATTTGATGTACAGAAAATCAGCAAGTTCTGTCCATGTAAGAATTAGTAATTCCTCATTTCCTCTTCAAACTCTCCACAGTTAAGTTTAGAGGTGAACGAAGTGAAGAACAAACTTCCCTTTTAAGAAAAATTGAAATTATTTTAAATGGCCGAAAAGAACACTAGACACCAAATTGAGATAGAGAATAGAAAATTTTCAAACTTAAGCACAATAGTTCTGGAGTCCAGTAGTTCAAAAGGGAACTTACAATGGGCAAGAAAAGGATAACATTCACTAAAGTTTTGCAACAACAGAGAGGTAATAATTAACTATAGGCAGAGATTAGGCTACAGTTCAAGCTGAAGGACCATTACAAACATAAATAAATTTTAGTTCGAAACTAGCATCCCACTTATGTAAAAGCATTTTTCCATTCAAATTAATAAGGAAACAAAGCAATGGTTAACTCATTTCAAGCAGCATGTACTTCCAAAACTATTTTATACCTCACAAAATAAAGCATTGATACACTTCATCTCCTTCTCTTCCAAGTTTAAGAAAACCTGAGAATGAGTTTTAGAAATTGAGATGCAAATAGAGAAATTTATTTTTTTTAAAATGGTATGATCTAATGTGATAGGAAATAGAGTAAGCATTACTTATTAAAAAGCACAAATTAATACCCAGTAATAAAGTTCATGTTGTGGCTTAAGTAATGTGCAAGAATCATACCCAAGAACTGCATGATCTAGAATAGTACCTGTTGCCTGCGCTTAACAGGAAGCTCCGAGAGAACATCCTTTTTGAGTCTGCGAATCATCACAGTTGCTTTCATCAAGTTGTGCAGTTCTTCGTGATTGCTTGCACCTTGATAAACTCCAAAAATGCCCTAGAATCATTGACAAAGAACTTAAGATAACCACAACACAAAGAAGCCTCAAGATTATTATGATTAACGAGAGGTTTCTAGCAGTAGTAGTAGACTTACACCCTTGCAATAACGGTTTCCATACTCGTGAACATTCTTGTAAACATCAGGATACAAGGCCTCCAGCTGTCAAGTACAAACTTTTAGAGCCAACGTATAGTAGCATCCGGCATAACCTAATACTTAGTTGCAAGTTCAAACATACCTGTTTAAAAAGCTCAATTGGTCTTGACAAGGCAGGAGTTCCACTAAGCAATATCGCATATTTGGCTTTCTACAATAGTCAATAATGCAAATTCATTGATGAAAATCAAGCCCCCTTAGTTTTATGGGATGAAGAGTCCCATCTGGACCCTGAAGGGTGGGAGGGGGATTGGGGTTCAGGAGTCATTAAACATTTAAACGCATTGATTCACAATCCATTTGATTCTCATTATGCAATCTTTATTTTTTGAGAACCGATAGACAAGAGTGGATATACATACAACTTTTGAAACTTAAATGAGTTTATACTATAGCACTAAGAGGTGACGTTGGACATAGTGTGCAAGACTGCAACTCTGCAAGGCCTCACATCACGTAGTGTCCAGGAAAAGGAGATGCATGTAACCTCTGTTCTAAGAGGTAGTTTCCATTGCTTGACCATTAAGAAAGACAAACTTAAGGCTAAGTTATAGCAATGTGTTACATAATACATGTGGGAATGAGATAGAGCATACAGATTGAGGTTGTTTCCAGAGCTCAAACATTATTAAAGGTCCAAACTCCAGCTTATGCTAATAACACTGCGCTACACAATAGATGTGTAGATACACTAGAAATGCAGGAACTTATACTCTTTCCCCAACTTATCACATACTCATTAAACATTAACTTCTCAACATGTGATGAGAATGTGCAAACAGAGGTTTTTTTTTGTGGGGTTGGGTGGGGCTTACCTGTAATATAGGAAGTGATGCATTGGTTCGTTTAGCCTGGGCATTCTTCAAAAAGTGTGATTCATCGGCAATAACAACCTGAATGCACACATCACAATCATTGAATCATATAACATTGGCTTAAAAACTACTAGTCATAAAGGAGTTAATTACTACATCTTATCCGGCTTTCAGTTTTGGTATGGCAAAAAAAAAAAACCACACAACAGATGAAGGTACATTGTATGAAAGAGTGTTCTCCATTTAAACTGGAAAAATAAATCTTTATTGATACTTTGATAGCTAATGAGTTATTGAGGACCAATAAAATATAACCACTTAGGTATTAAGATAATGAAAGTGTTACAGCACCAATTACCTTGAATTCTGATGCCATTAAGGTATCCTGTAACTTAGGAACAGTGTCATAGGATATTATATTAAAGATGCCATCAAGTTGGATAGATCTTTTAGCATTTGAAGGCACAATTTTGAATCCTGCCCTATTTGAACCACTCAATTGAGATAAAACCACCTGTGCATGGGTTAAATAGAAATTTACTAGTACAGAAAGTTGAAAATAAACCTTATCTACTACCACATATGATCACATTATTCACATTTATCGAGAACCACATTTGATGCACAAGAAAAAAAAAATTGGTGGAAAACACAACAGAAAGAGCAGTCTTATTATAAACATAAGTAGCCCCTAAGAAAAGAGCCCACATACAAACACAAGTTAGTTTAATAAGTATGTTGCAGAGCTCAAAGCCATGCCTGTGCATTAATAAGGGGTAAACTATTTGGCAATTCATTAACTTGATAATCTATGGAGGAAGCATCACTTAAAAAGGTCAACTGGATAAATCACTAAGAAAGCAGTCTTAAATTTAAAGATTGAAGGTTTTTCTTGAGTACCAATACAACCAAGATAAAACAGTTACCTATGACTCTAACAGTATAGTCATAGGCAACAAAAGAGTCTCTCAAAGATGAAAAGCATCAGAAGAAGAAAAAAAAAATCCAAGAACTTCAGAACATTTTCCCTTGAGGCACTCCCTTGAATAAAGACTTTGACCTACACACTCTAAAAATTTTGAGAAGGGGTATCAAAGAGTGAGAACTTCAGAATCTTTACCAAAACCATTTTGTTCAGATACTTTGTATCATACTATCATGGAGATCCTAAAAAGGGGAAACATGAAATGTCTAATTTTTGCAAGTGAACAAAATGGCAGTTACAGCATATGGATAATTTATATGCTTATGTTTAGAACAGAATATGGAACGTACAAGGATATCTGAAGGTGAAATATCCAACCACTGTTGAATCATCTGCAGTAAATTCACTAAAGCTATGAGTATCAGGTATAAACTCCTAAAGAAAGAGATATATTGACATGACTTACAGAAGCCCAATGAAGACGCAAGGAAGATGGAGTAAGAACAAGAACGGGCCATGATTCACGGACACAAGAACTTACAGCAATGGCCTGCAGAAAAAGAGCCAGAACTCTGATAGATGTGCTTATAATAATGTGGCGAGGAATATCTCCATATATGCATGTCAATTGTAAAGGCAGCAATTAATACATAAACTTTGCCGCTACTAAAAGTAGAAACAAAAAAAGTTCAAAGGGAAATTAGATTCAAATACAGACAAGGATATTGTAGCGGGAGCCAGACTGTTAGATAAATAAGGGATAAGTTAGTTAGACTTTCTCTAATTTCCTTAAGTTTTGTGTGGTTAGAACTGTGTCTACTCATGTATATATATATATAGGGTTCATCTGTACAGTAAAAGTGTGAAATACAGTGCTTCTTCTACTCTTTTTACATTTAACACAGACATTGATTTTCCAAAGAGATTGTGAACATATGAGCAGCGTAAGAATACTCATTTTGGTCATAAGACATTAAGACTGTCTCACCTGAATTGTCTTTCCAAGTCCCATCTCGTCAGCTAAAAGAACCCGTGCACCATGTTGCAAGGCAAATCTGAGAGGGTCAATATTATTAGTCCTAAAATGCAATTGAAAATTGAATTTCTAAATTGGGAAGCAACAAATCATAAACCAATACATCATATATGAAAAGCTCAAGGACTAAAATGGCCGCATGCCCTCCCATCTTACCTTACTCCATCACGCTGAAAAGGCATTAGCTTTGTTTTAATGCTGTCAGGAATGGATTCATAGAGATCTATGGAAACCCAAAAAAGGCAGTCAGCAAGTGTAGAACTGTAAATAAAATAGGTATCGCTTCCCTCTACTGAATTGAACTAAGCCCAAGCCCCAAAGTATAAAATTTACAGAAGTGCCCCCGTTTCCAATCTAAGACAATACAAGAAATGAAGATTGCTAAGCAACACTGTTTAAAAAGAAAGGCAGTTATAGCAAAACAGAGGGAATAGGATGCAGTAACCTCCAACCCCTCCTTGACTGGGAAAGTTTTAAGCTAGCAGAAAAGGAGTAACAACTTAAAGTCTTAAACTCTTGGTCAAAAAATGTACGATATTGATTTCAGTATGTTATTGTTCTATTGGCCTCTATGGGCATAACAACAAGCAATCCACAGTTGGGCTAACCACCACACAATAGAAGGAACTGGGATAATTAATTTACCTTGAATATCACAAACTTCATTGGCAGCCACAATAGCACGTTGCACCAACGGATCTAAGTTCTGAACCTAAAATGTCAAAAGGAACTGTCAACATCAGCTTACTCCAAGATAATAATCACATGATTAATATATATATATATATATAGCACACTTCAAAATACATTTAAACCAACAGCCAGATACAAAATTATATTAAACCGGCAGTGCGGATACAAAGAGGAGAGTAAAGCGTATATAACTCATGACCTCCACATTTGAGCAAGAAATTCCATTTAGAATTTTTTCTGCTGATGACAATGATGACAGAGGAAACATCCACAATCTACAAAAGTAACAAAACACGTGAGAACATCTAGTTAGAAGTTGCATGCAATTGAATCTTCAGATGCACCGAATTAACTATTCATCTTCAATGGCTAATGTAAACCCCAAATATTTTAAATGTTTGATAGAAAACCCTGCAAACTGGAAGAAGTGGGACAGGTCACATGTGGATACTAGAGTTCGTGTTGGTTTTTTTTTTTTTTTGCCAAATATGGTTGAGATTGATGTAAACTTCTAAACATAATTACCAGAGGGGAAAAAAAAGAGTAGATCATAATGAAAACTAACATGCATGCATAGTTGCATACCATGAAGAAAATGATAGGAAATGACTCGGGATACCTTTCTTTTGCATTCCAACTGGCTTTAGGTACTTTTCGCAGTGCATCTATAAGTAGCTGGAATCAAGATAAGAGCCAAATGCATAAAAACAACATGGTCTGACCGTTAAAAACATATATATAAGAACTCATTAGAAAGATTATTACCTGGTCATACACAAATTTTGCAGCTATATCACCACTTGCATGGAGGAAAAGTTTAACAGAGCGTTTCTGTTGTTGTTGTTGTCTTGGCAAATTCTCTACAGGGCACTCCACATTTCGACCAGAATCATTTTTTTTAATCATGATGGATGGAGTTAAACAGATACTTCAAGTTATAAATCAAGTTTAACAAAATTTGAAAGATGCAAGGACCTCACCAGTTGCCTTATTTGCACCAAATGAAGGCAGTATTCTCCGAGGAGGCGACTGAGCATTTTTCTGCAAGAAAATAATAGAAGGCAATGAATCAACTCAATCAAGTACTCCAGAAAGGTCACAAGTAAGAACCAAAAGATGGCCAATACAATAAGAAAACAAAAAGAGCATAAGAAACCCTAGTTAGTGGCGCAACGTGCAAATAAAATAAGAAGGTAATAAAGAGCAATTCCAATTTCCAAAGAAACAAAGCTAACGAAAGAGAACTAAGCCTGGCCTGACCACAGAAGCAGAAGATCGCTCCGGCCGGTAGGGAGAGGCCGGAGTATGCTGCACAGAGGTGGTGGCAGCATAAGACGAGGAATTGCGCTCAGCGATTTGCCTCATTGCATCTCGCTCCAGAGAATCCAGCTCTTCCGCACTCGGTTCCCAGTCATCCAACTCCATTGAAGTCCAATCAGAGAAGAAACTTTCAAAATTTTGGGGTGATTCTACTTATACTTCGTATCATACAAAGGAATTCAGCAAGGAAGGAAACTGAAGCTCCTACACAAAATTTGAAACCCCCCAAATCTTTATTTTAGCGGGCTGATCATTGCTAATACTGAGTCACTCAATTTGGGCCGAAAACGGGTTAAATACCGGGCCCAAAAGCAAAACCCCAGAAAATATAAATAACCGGTTGTTATGCCATGAATCTTAGTCCATGTTCACAATTTTAAATTTTTATGTTCAAAATTTTAGAACTTTATGTTCATAATTACAGAATTCTGTATTCACAATTACATAACTCTATATTCACAATTTTATAACTCTATATTCAACAAAGAGTTAATTCCAGCAATGGTCATCCGACTATGTTGATTTTCCAAAATTAGTCCCCGACTTTTAATTTGGACAATTTAGGTCCCTTGCATTTCAAATTCTTTCCAATGTTGGTCTTTTCGTCAAATTTTGGTTAAGTTGAGGTCAAATGAATGGGTAAATTGTCCGTTCACATGTTTAGTGTATTATTCCTCGTATTTTTCCTAGCCTATACGTTATATATATGAATATAAGTTCAGTCGAAGTCTCAATCGAAGCCATTAATCTCAGTCGAAGTCTCTTCGACTAAGATTATATTCATATAGATAGCATATAAGACAGGAGAAATACGAGTAATAATACACTATACATGTGAACGGACAATTTTACCCCTTCATTTGACATCAACTTAACCAAAATTTGACTAAATGACCAACATTGAAAATAATTTGAAAGTCAAGGGACTTAAATTGTCCAAATTAAA